>PVKA01004837.1:0-95435 GCA_004027165.1 Ctenomys sociabilis
GTGGTGGTGGTACAACAGAAAATTCACAGAGTACACCATGGAGTTGCCAACTCTGAGACTACCATGAGAGATTTCTTGCTGTTTATCCTCTCCCTTCCTCCTGCGACCCCTTCTGAGATCATCCTTACTGGCATGCTGCCTGGGTGCCTGAGGACCCCTAGCAGGAGGGATCTGCAGAGAAAAATCCTTATAGTATGCAGACTCATAGAGGCCTTATTTGCCTGTGGTAGCAGACTTGTGAGTAACAGGTTGCAGTCCCCAAAGCCCCAAATTCTTCCTTTCACCTGAACTTGTTTTCCAAGCATCCAAATGTTAAATGCCTAAAGCACAATTAGATCTATCCATCTTGGCAATATTTGGATGGTAACCAGTTTGGGCAGCAGCCTGTGTTCATTAAGCTGAGGCATTTTCCGTGTTAGTTAATTTGATTAACATCAGAGAACACTCAATTAGGCTTGTCAACTTTTTGCAAATGACATTTAGTATCTATTAAAGTGATCTCACCTCCATCAGCCAGGGGTCTTATTTTCAGCTTCTTCAGACAATTGACTTGAGAAGGCTAAAATCTCAAACAAGGTAAATGAAAAATTTTCTCCTACCTTTCACTCCATACAGCCTGTGAGCTGGTGGAACTCAACTACCTGAAAATGATTTTATGCTAATTTTCCCCTTACTCTCATTTTCGTAGAAAACCATACTTGAAAAAAATATATACAAGGCTGAAGGTTAATTGTCCAAATAGTACTAAAGGGGCAGGTGGGAAAAGAAAAGCTTTATAGGTAGGGAAACTAATTACTTTAGTGTTCTTGCTTGGAAGTTATTCATATACCTGCTTATTGGTGCCAAACAGCTACATTACTGCCAGAGTAAAGTGAGACTGTGAAAGACAGAGAGAGGGAGAGATAGAGAGAGAGAGAGAGAGATAACAACACATATTTTAGTTCTTAATATAAAAAATAATTCAAAACTCTATTAGTGGAACTCTTACTGGAAGCTTGAAATGTATGCAAGCGAGATGACTGCAGGGCATGTCTGCCACTCCTGGAGGTGTAGCTGAGCCCTCTCAGGGCAGAAAAGGAATGCAAGGATTTCCGCAGTGAGCGGCTTCATTTGTTGTGCCGCTCTGCGAAGGCGTCCAAGCCTTGCACTTCCTCCAGACTGCACGTGGTCACTTGGAGACCACAGTTTGCTCTTTGAAATGAGAAAATGTCACACTCATTTGGAACGTGCTTCTCAAAATACTCATCTGATCCCGAGGCAGTAGAACACAGTGGCTTGGAATACAGGGAGCTGTACTGGAGTCTTGGACGTGAACGTGCCAGAGGCTCCAAGGATTCCGTGGTGCTTCACACCTCAGAGTGGCTCTTCTGCGGGCCTCATCCTCTTGCTCCTCACCAGGCAATGAACTGATAGTTTTCTGAACCATAACAACTTCTTTGAAGCCTCTTCTATCACCAAAAGGTGACGACTTATCCCTACCTTCTGCGCTTCTCTGTACTCTTCATATTTCTCATGTAACACTATCTTCTGAGTGGTATTTTTCTTTCTACAAACCAGTTTATACATTTCTTGAAGGCAGTATGAAGAGTCCTATCTTTATATTCCAAGCAACAGTGTCCAGCTTGTAGTAGGCACTGAAGAAATGCTAGGGAACAGAAACAATGTGCCACGTGCTGCGCATAATTGGGTCATCTGTGACCTCCTCGGATTTGCTGTTCATAATTTAGCTCCAGTAGGAATTATTTATGTAACACAAAAGCTCAGTGGTGCCGTGTGAGCCAGCTAACTCTGGCCGAGCATTTCTGAATAGAATAGAAAACCGAGAGTGTGCTAACAGCAAAAATGATTGTAAAGACTCATACCTGCAAGTGACAGAAAATGAGATTCCTTTGAGCCAGTGCCACGATTTGCAGTTGCCTCCCTTTCCTGCAGTCTCACCCTTCGCAGCCAGCGAGCACCTTTTCTCTCTCTGTCCTTCCCTTTTTTTGCACCTTGCACAGCGGCCTTCTTCCCTTTCTTCTCTAGAATCCACGAAGCTCAGGTAGTGCTTGCTTGCTCCTGCTGTTGTCTCCTCACAGAAAACATAACCTCTCCGTTGCCTCCTTCTGTTGCTTGCTCTAACCTGTGACCAAAGCAAGAGTTCTTCCTTAGCCTGTGTCCTCACTTGCAGATAGTCCCTAAGAATCTGCCTTTGAAGCTTTCCTTCAGTTCCATTATTTCAAAAATTGAAATAAGATGGTGGAACTTGGGTTGTATTTTAAATGTTTACATTTTATGAACACATCTATTTAAAGTCAAAATATAGCCATGTTCCACAGGCAATCTCACAACTTGCAAAATGCTCATCCATGCTCAGCAGAGGCAGCACACTCCTGCAGTGAAAGGCGTGCTGCCTGTGCTTCCCTCACTGCCCAGTGAGTCCCAGAGCCCGGCTGTCTGCACCATGCACTGTGCACACCACAAAGCCTTCAGGTGTATGAGGCAAAGCAAAGCCTGTATGAGATTTTTCACCTGGCCCCATTTCCCACTATTGCTAATAAAAATTACAGAGGAAAATAACACATGGAAATATCTTGGGAGAAATATTGGCTCAAATCACGGGCCTCTGACTTCCTGATTCGTGATTTCAGGCAAACACCAAGCTTCCGCATATAAAAAGAAAGGCTGCTGCACTTTGGAAAAGATAGAGTTGGTTTTCATTCCCTGAAGAATCGCTGTTTCCCAAGAAGAGGATATAGATGGAACACTGACAGGACTGCTGGCTACTGTGAGAAAATAAATATCAGAAGGTTACCCAGAGGTCCCTGGAGCCACAGAAGTTATTTCCAGTGACAGATGAGTTGCTCACTGGCTGCCTGACTTTAGACAAGTCACTCAGCCTCTCTGAGACAAATTTTTCTGATCTGTTCAGTGAGCGTTGCAAAGGCGCATCTTTCCCCAGGCTGTTGCAGGTCTAAGTGGGAAATAATGCATGAGCACACTACCCTACACCTGCCTAGACTGAATATGAAGTGTGTGCATGTGTGTGCGTGCATGCATGTGCATGTGTGCATGCGTGTGTGTGTGTGTGTGCGTGTGTGCGTGTGCGTGCATGACAAGAAACACACGGAAAATATGAAAGAAAGATCAAATAAGATTGGGGAAAGGGAATTAAAAGTTACAGCAAACAACACTGGCAGTGATTAGCCAAACTCAGTGCACAATATGTACTGTAAGGTGCTCAGACAAGATCGGGTGTGTTCAGGGTGGTATGGCCATAGACAAAAACATTAGTTGCTTTCTTTCTTTCTTTTTTTTTTTTTTTTTTTTTTTGCAGAACCAGGAATTGAACTCAGGCTCTTGTGCTTGCCAGGGAAGCACTTAATGAACTGAGCCATCTCCCTGGCCCTTGTAAGGTGCTCAGGAAGGATCACGGTGATATGATCTTTGCAAGTATCACCCATTAACATCACCCAGGCTCCTGAAACAGAGCCCGGCATGTAGTCTTTGCCCCATAAAGGCTCAGTGCGCACCCTAATGGTAACTGGTACACATCTTCCATGGCATAGGTCTTAACTGCATGTTTACTGAATCAGAGAATAGCAATAGCAATTATAACTCATTTTTCTTAAGCCTTTGTCTTAGTTATTTCTCTCTCATTGCTGGGACAAATACCTGACACCAGAATGAAGGAAGGAAAGGTGTACTTTGCTCACAGGTAGTGGGCGTTTCAGTCCATGCTCGGCCAGCTCCACGGCAGAGTGGCACCTGGCAGAGGGCAGCCATTCATGATGGAGTAAAATGGCAAAGAGCAAAGGCAATATGGAGGAGCAGAGGCAGTAGTGGCCAAGGCAAGCCTCTCTCCCTTCTTCACACTGCCTTCAGGCTCTCTGCCCCAGGCTGGGTGTGGCACTCACCCTCATAATCCCAGCAGCACTCGGACTCATAACCTCAGCCTTGGATCATGAATTAATCACAGACTTTAGGACTGTACCTTAGTGACTGCATGAGGCTTTGCGGGGGGACAAGTACACGCAGCCACGACAGCCTTTACTATGACTATTCATGATTCCAAATTTTTATATGTTTAATCTCATTTAGTATCCACATTCACTCTGTGAAATACATAAGTTTTTTTAAATTCTACTTTGCAGACAAAGGAAATAAAATTGCAGGTAAATCACTCACATTTTTACAGAGCTAAAATCTGGTAATCCAGGTTCTGACCACAGCAATTGAGATCCAAAGATAGGGGCATTGTGTATTCTCGTTGCCTCTGACCAATAAATGAGAGGATACTTATGTTCATGAATTGAAATGATTAACATTGTTAAACCATCCATATTACCCAAAGTGGCCTTCAGATTTAGTGTGATCCTTAACAAAACTTTAGTAACATTTTTCAGAGAAGTAGAAATAACCTAAAATTCATACTGAGTATGTAAGATTCCAAAAGATAGCCAAAGCCATCTTGAGGAGGAAAGACAAAGATGTATAGATCAGGGGACTCACAGTGCACAGAAATCCAGTAGAACAGTCCAGTAATTCTATAGTAATGTTCAGATCACACAAGGGGGAAAGACAGTCTCTCTAATAAATGGTGCTGAGGAAATGGGTGAAACCGGTCCTTTATTTTATGCTACCCATAAAAATAAACTCAAGTGCTGCAAACTTCAATATAAGACATAAAACAGCTCAAGTCTTGCAAGAAAGCACAGATCAGAGGAGCTCTTAACAATGATCCTGGAAATGAGTTTTTAGATATGATACTAAAGACATAGGCAACAAAACCAAAAATAAATAAGTGGAGTTTCATTATAAAAAGGCAAAGCAAATAATGAATAGAATGAAATGGTGATCTCCAGAATGGGAAATACTGCTTGCACATCACATGCCTGACAAGGGTAAGCCTGTGCTCCCACAGGACACTGCAGAAGACCCACACCCACACACCCCACGGTGGGGTGACTCCCTGTAACCATGTCTACAACCTCCTGGCTGCTTTCTGCCTAATGACCTGCAAAAGTAGCACGTGTTAGCAGACTTTCATTTTAGTGAGTATTTATGGTACAATTCACAGCAGTGGGAGGCACACAATGGCTCCTTTCTGCATTGTTAAAATATTTAGAATTTTGTGTAGAGGAGGACAGAGCCAGTGTCTGGTTTCCCTGGTTACCCTTAAGTGAACGCACACTGTAAAGCTGAGTGGAGTGGGACTCCGGGGCCTGATTCACAGAGTAGACACCTTCTGCAAAGGCTTGTGTTTGCGTCTTTCATTCTCACACTTCATTCTAAGAAAGCGCTGATCCAGTTTGCCTTCAGTAGTAACTTTAGAACATTCTAGCAAGTCATTAAATTCCTTTGTCTCACTTGGCTTGCAGGTGGAACTCATTACCATCAAACTGGAAGGCATTATGTGGTAAACACTCACACTCTCCCTGCAAGAGGCTGAGGCTCAACTTGTTTTCGATGTGTAGTAGGGTCATTCTCACGGCAGGGCAATGTCCCCTACTCCAGGGGCAATTATCAGGAGCTGTGAGTCTATAGTCAGATTACTGTGGCAGTTGAGGGAATTCCAGTGGCATACAATGAGTACAGGCAATGGATCATGCTGAATGCATGCACAAGATGCTTGCTGCACCAAATACCTGTCCAGGTAGTGCTAAGAGACTCTGAGGTAAAGAGAAGAAACAAATGCCTGTCCAGGTAGAGCTAAGAAACACTGAAATAAAGAGAAGAAGCAAATGCCTATCCAGGTAGAGATAAGAGACTCTGAGGTAAAGAGCAGGTGCTTCGGCAATAATGCTGTTTCTAAAACTACGTATGTGCCACCCTGAAGAAGAGTAGTGTCAAAACTTCCACCTACTTATTTTCAAAATACTCTAGTTTCTCTTCCAATTGTATAAATCTTTCGCTTTTTTTTTACTTATTTTCAAAAACAACATTAAATATTTTTCAATGCACACAAGCCTAAGGTTGAATGACAGCACCACCATGTCTTAGCTCCAGGGCTCCATACAACATACTTCACTTTTCTGACCCTCAGCTTTTGTACTTTCAAAATGATTTTAAACATTTTTAAAATAACAAGATCTCCCTTCATTGTCTGTTATGCAAACTAAACAAAGTAATATACATATAGCCCTAAAAGTATCTGACACATCGCGATCTCCTGGAGAATATTGTATATTTTCAGTATTTATATGAACAGAGATGACCACCAGAGCTTCTTCACCCACATAGCTGCAATGTTCCTTGTATTAAGTTCCCACACTGCCCCAGGATGCACCCCTGTTTTATCCAAATGCTGTCCCCAAGTGGAAAACACAAACAGGAGGCAAACAGTGTTATGTGACCAACCCAGGGGTCACACAGCCTGACCTAGAGCAGGGGAGTGATGCGCTTAAGAAGCAGGTGATGGAAGGTTAAATTTTCATTAGTCTGGGTGAGTTGTCCAAACTAGGCTCAAAAATACCTGCTCACTTCTCCTCTTTCTCACTGGTCTCCTTCATTCATTCCACCAGCAAACTAGACACTCATATCATCAACAATTGCATTGCCTGGCAAGTGCAAGGCCCTGAGTTCAATTCCTGATACCAAAAAAAAAGGAAAAAAATTGCATGGATAGCTTAATTAAAGTGTGAACACTTCATCCAGTTTCATTCACCTGCTGTCTTTTATACCCACTTGTATTTCAAAAGCTCTGAGGGCTTCGTTTTATAAACAATTCTGGCCCTATCTACTGTGATTGGAACAAAAAGTCCAGAAGCCTGCAATAAGGGAGTTTGGCAAACACCCATTGATCTGCTTTCATGCGATATGCATGGCTTCTGCATAGCCAAGAGTTGCAGGTCCCAAAGATGCCCTTAATGGCAACAGTTAAAAGGAAATCTCTAGGTGAAAGAATTCACTACTTCTGGTGTCAGTTGTCTCATTAATTCTGAGTACTTTTGCACTGAGTTCCTTAAAGAAACAATACAAGTGTAGATCAGTGGTGCTTGTTCTTCACTGTCCCTTTCTTTACAAAAACCAGTGATCTTATGTAGGACTAGTGAATTATTTTAAGTATAAAGTTGGTCACCAAATGTAGCTATTATAAAAAAATTAAAAGAAGAGTGGAGATTTCAGCTCACCACAGGATGTAGAAGTATTTGGTGAAAGTTTGGAAATGACTGAAGTTTCTACATGAATTTTGAGTTATTCTTCTCAGGTCTTCCTTGATTTATGTCTCATGAAGTGTTCTGTGGAAGGTGTCCATTCATAATCATATATACCTTTCATGTTTCACCACAAACAATCCAGAGCCAAAAAGAAGAGGAAAGAGAAAAATTGAAGAGCACAGGCAAGCATTTCTCTGCTTCTGCGCCTTGAACAGCTATCCATGGGGGTTCTTCTGGCTCACATCTCACCCTCATCATTTAGGGCTCTGATCAAGTTTCATGTGCTCTGGGAAGCTTTTCCCACAGCAAATCACTGAAACTCTAACCTAGTTACTCTTCGGTCTCTCCTGCTTTATCAATAGTGTTTACCAGTCACTCTACTGGCATTTCATGCTTCTTGTCTTGCTCTGTTCACCTCATTGACTTGTGACCTCCCATAGCTGGGACCTTCTTGTCTGCCTGGAGAAGAAAACCTGGTGTGCTGGAGCTGCTCTGCTGTGTGCTGAATGAATGAACGGATGGAAGGAAGCTGGTGTGCTCCAGCCAGGAAAGAGCTGGATCAAATGCAGACTATAGCAAGTGATAGGCAGGGAACAGATCACGGTGTTGTATAAATCATGATGTGATGCTTAGATTTCATTCTAAAGGTCAGTATAAAAGCCCTTGAAGGGTTTTATGTAGCACAGTTAAAAGATATAAATTATGTTATTGAAATATGCATTACTTTGTAAGGAAATAAAATAAATCAGCCTCCTTGTCCATAGTCCATGGAAGGACAGGAAGAGCAGAAATGAGAAACAAGTTAAGGAGGGCTTGAAGAAATGCAGGCAAGAGGTTAGGGACAGTGTAGGCTGAAGTTCTGCTGCAGCAGGTGAAGAGAATTAGCAGGTTTCATATGTGTGTCAGTGAGAGCAGCACCTGATGGTGACTGGGGCAGGGGCAAAGTAGCCACAGGGAGGGAAGAGAGTTGGAGCCAACCATCCTTACTTGACTTTATCAGCCTCGTAGATCAAGATGTTGTTTGCCAAGCAAGGTTAGAGAACATTTTGTATGGAAAGTTTAAAAACCCAAATACTTTTTAACATGTTGGGCTTTAGGTATCTACTAGATATTTAGAGACTATGGTCAGGAATCCCTGTACATATAAGCCAGGAAAAAGAAGCTTCACTATGACTTTCTATATTTGTGACCCATAGTTCCCAGTGCAACAAAAGCACTTAAAGTTGTAGAGAAAATGATGTCTAGGGAGAGAAGTAGCTAGAAAAATCCATCTCCTGCCCTCTTCCTCACCGGAGGTTGTGTGGAGTCCGTACCATGGCAGCCACTGCAATTGGAGATGTAACAATAGGTGGAAGACAAACCTCACCAGGAAGCCACGCTCAGAGGACCACAATAAAGCTGATAAAGGCAGCTCTATGGTAATAAGTGAAGGGAGAGAAGGAGGTGAGAAAGGTGTGGAATAGCTCAGGAGTATTCTAAGTCACAGAGCTGGAGGCTTCGGAAAGGCCCAAGAATTGTGAGGGTGGTGATATCTGAGAGGGTGGCCTAACTGGGTAGTTGGAGACCGTGGCCATACTCACTACCACGCTGCAATGTCGTCCGGCGCGCTGGCTACTTTAATTTTCTGTTGCTGTGATACTCAGACTTCCCTCCTTTATATTTATTAATTATTGCCTACGAAGGTTTAGCTCTGTGGGATCCTCTAATCAGTGCTGAGTACTGATTGTTCGCAGTGGCCAACTGTCTCTCCCGTGTCTCTGGTTGCCTCCCACGGCGTCCTCCAGGGTCTTTTGCCTACACGTGCTTTCCTGAGGAGTGCGTGTGGACTGCTTTCCTTCCTTGAGTCCCAGTTGGTAGGTAGTTTCCACCCCGCGGCATCCTATTACTTCCTGCCAATGTCATTTCCGAGTACATGTGTTTCGGTGTCTTCAGGAAAGCCTCATTTGACCACTTTAGTCCACACTGATAACTGACACTGAACTCACAGAGTGGGCCCTAAAGAAGTACTTGTTAAGTCACAGTGGACTTATACTCTGTCACCTCCACTCTCCACCTTCCATCTCCCTCTGTCGAATTGACTGAGAAAGAGGCAAAGTGTGAGCTACGGTGACAAAAACACGCCGTGACAGCGAAGAACGCCTCGATCAGAAGTATAGCAGACATTTTCTTCTCCTTTTCCTTGTATTGTCTAAAAGACACAATTATTTATGATACATGAACATTTGCATGTTAATAATATTTGCCAAATAATGCAGTCTCTAAATTTAAGCCTTAGAATTACTACTACTGTTGCTATGTCATTATTTATTTAAGGATATTTGGTAAATGTTTTTAGATGGAGCCGGGCATGGTGGCACATGCCTGTAATCCCAGCACTAGGGAGGCTGAGGCAGGAGGATTGTTGTGAGTTCAAGACCAGCCTGAGCTACAAAGTGAGTTTAAGGCCAGCCTGAACTGCACAGTGAGACCCTGTCTCAAAAAAAGACAAAAAAAAAAAATGTTTTTAGATGAACACCATAAAATTCTGTGTGCCTGTATGGATGACCACTGTGATGTAAACACTTCCGGTAGGAAGCCTGCAATGCTGAGGTGTGGGGTAGAAAGAGGGGCAGCTTCAGCGCTCGGGCATCCGAGGTGTCGCTGGGTCATGGGTGGGCACATCCCGGGCCACGTCAGAGGCTCAGTCACCAGCTGGCAGGCTATGTGAAGGCCGTACACCCTGGAAAGCTGCACCCAGCAGGAGAAAGTCAGGTCACTGAGGCCCGGTGCAGGGGGCCTGGGAACCCCCAGGGCCCACACTCTGCGCCTCTTGGATGCCGTGAGACACACGGATTGCTCTTCTGCAGCCACCTAGCTCACCACAGACCTGAGGGCCAGGGCAGAAGCTGCCACCGTGGTGCGAGAAAGGCAACCTTTCCTGCTCTTAGGTTGAGTAACTCAGATACTTTGTCACGCAGTAGTCCATCCACTTTCACAGACTCACTGTTCCACGAGTTTTCAATAAGTGTTAATTTAGATTATTTGTTGTGGATTTTTCTCTGTATCATGGAATTTTGCAGTTCCCTATGTTGTTAAAATAAAGTTAGTATATGAATTTAGAAAATGCCTAAGAACATTATAAGTGTTTTAAAAAGTGTGGGGTTGATAAAGACTATATATATATACATATATATGTATATATATATATGTATATATATATATCAGTAAATTTAGTCATTACTTCACTGATTTTCCCTTATTGTGCCAAAGTCTATGTGTGTTTTGACATACCCTCCGTGATAAGTGAGAGACCACCATAGTAACAGAAAATTGGTCAGCACAAGGACAGCCCAAGGCTCAGGCTGGAAGAGTGTCGAGAGAGAAGCTGAGCAACAGCAGTCACGTGAGGATATTCGTAGGTAAATGAGGCCGTCCCATCCTTGCTGCAGAACACAGAGATGGGTGGAGAGACAACCAGGAGCTCACAGTGGAGGGGCGTCGGTGCACTCGTGCATGTGCACGTGTGGCAGGAGGATGGCGTCGGATCAAAGGAACCACAAGGCACTATCAGAACTACGGTGCAGAGCGAGATAGCAGGCTGGTCTTTGCACTGGGCTGTTGTGGACAGTACTGCAGTTAACGTGGAAGTGCGCACATCATTTTACAGCACTGGTTTGATTTCTCTTGGATACATACCGAGAAGTGGGGTGTGGATGTGGTGGTCATTCTACTGCTCAGTTGTTGTTTGGGTGAAGGGGGACATCTGTACATTTCTTCACAATGGCTCTGCTAATTGACATTCTCATTGACAACACAAGAAAACTATTTGTCCAGCTCTGTCGGTACTCATTTTCTTTCCAGTTTTTGACAATAGCCATTTGTGAAGTCAACAGTGACAGCTCGTGATGGTTTTGATTCTTATTTCCCTGATGATGCTGACCATTTTTAAATAAATTTGTGGGCCATTCCTGTGTCTTCTTTTGAGAAATATCTACTCCAGTCCACTGCCCATTTTTAAATAAGCCTACTTTTTATTGATCTTTTGCAATCCTTAAATATTGTGTATATCAGCTTCATATCAAATATAGTTTGCAAATACTTTCTCTCCAGCAGTGGACTGCCTATTGATATCATTATATGCATCTTTACTGTGTAGTCTTTTTATTTTGATGCAACTCTACTTGTCTCATTTCAGTTGCTATACTTTTGAGATTATATTCAAGAAATAAATTCCCTAGGAAAGACTTGGATTATTTTTATATGTTTTCTTCTAGTAGTTTTGTAGTTTCGGGTCTTATACTTGAAATGAGTCTTAACTCATTTTGAGCTGCTTCCTTATATAAGGACCAGTTGCCTTCTCCTTCATGTAGGAATCCAGTGTCCTTGATACAATTTATTGGAGCCTGTTCTGTCCTGCTTGTATGTTCTTGGCACCTTTGAAAAAGCCCAACAGATTATAAATGCATGAGTGCAGCTGTCTATTCTCTAGTCTGTTCTACATGTTCAGTTTCATGCCAGCACTGTGTCTTGGTTGCCATAGCAATAACTGTTCATACTAGCTTTGTTATTTCTGTCCAAGGTCACCTTGGCTGTGTGAGGTCTATGTGGCTCCATACACATTTTTGGACATTTTATCTATTTCTCCAATAAATATTATCAAAATTTAGCTGTTGCAATGAATATGCAAATTTCTTTTGGTAGCATGAGTTTTTTAGCTAAATTGTTTTTCATTCCATAACCATGGGCTATCCTTGCACTTGTGCCTTCAATTTCTTTTTTTGTTTTCTTTTTTCTGTACTTTAGGGAAGCATCCACAGGGTATTCAGAGTCCCACTACTAGACTGGACTAGTAGTGATCCACCTGTTTACAGCCTCCGAAGAGCTAGGATTACACGTGTGTGCCACCATGCCCAGTCTCAATTGCCATCTCCATGCACCCCAGGGGTGGAGCCAGCATGGTAGGCCTGGGGATCAAATCCCCAGACCCTGTGCTTGCTTGCAGGCATTTTGATCTGCTGAGTCATTTAGCTGGCCCTGAAAGGTTTTTGTTTTTGTTTTTGTTTTTGTTTTTTTTTTTGTTTTTTTTTCCAAAGGGACTTTTTTTTGGTCTTATTTTTACTATTCTCTTCTTTGATACCAGGCAGGTACTGCACTGCTGAGCTACATCCCAGGCCCTCAGTTTCTTTAATTAGTGCTCCATAGTATACATTGTATCAATATTTTATCATCTTGTTTAACTTTACTCTCTCTAAATTTAATTTTGTGCTATTGTAAATAAGAAAGATTAGTTTTGTTTTTCTGAGGGCTCGTTGTTAGGGCATGGAAATACTGCTGAGTTTAATATGATGCTGTTGTGTCCTACAGCTCTTCTATAGCTAAGCTGTTGTGTCCTACAGCTCTCCTATAGCTAAGGCTTTTGCATGAAGATTTTGTTCATCAGACACATATTCTCTTGTCATCGATGAATGGATATAATGTTGCTGCTTACCCCCTCATATACATAGATTTTATTTATTTATTTTCTGCCTAATTATTCTGGCCAGGACTCTTAGTACTACACTGAATTGAAATGTCTGACAATGAATAAATGCACATATACTACGTAGTATTTCATCTTTTGGGGATTCAGTGTTTGAAACCAAGGAAATCCTGTAATTTTCAGATCACAAATGAACTCGTAGAATGTTATGCTTGAAAAATAAAGTCAGTAGGCAAGACAAGTTTTGCCTTCTCTCACTTAAATGTGGAATTTAATACAGTGAAACTTGGGGAGGGAGAGACAGCAGCACTGTTTTCTGGGGACTGGGAGAAAAGACAACAGGAAGATACTGGTCAAGGAATAAAAACTTTAGGTCAGACAAGAGAAATAAGTTCTGCAGATGAACTTCCTGACACAGTGATTATGGTAAACTATAAGGTATCGTGTGCTTAAAAGTTGCTAAGACACTGGATCGCAGCTGTGCTCACGCCGAGCATGGACGCTGACAAGTGTGTTGATATTAGGTTAGTTTGCGCTGTTCAAACTATGTATATATATATATATTACATAACATGAGTTTTTTTACACAGAAAAAGCATACTTTTTAAAATTGTACATTAAAATTAAGGAAAGACAAAAAATTATAAAAGAATACAAAGGCCATCAGTTAGCAGCAAGGAGCCTGGGGAAGTGGGCGGTGCCCTCTGAGAAGCTGGCTTTGCCTTGCGCTTCTGCCATTTACTTGTGATGGCTGCTGGGACGAGGTGCTGGTGCATAAAGGACCAGGAGAAGGGAAAGTCTTCTATGTGGGAATGGCACTTGTGAACACCAACATCCTGCTTCGAGGTAGACATAGAAGGGTTTGTTTAAAGTCTAGGTAAGAGGCACCTTCCAAGGTTTACTCCCTGAGTCAGACAACTCCAGTGAGTGGGAGAACCTTTTGCTGTTATGGAATGAGAATTATACTGGGAAATGGTTTTGCTGTGCTTATGAGACCAGTGAAAACAGGTGGAAAGCTAAACAAATTAATAGTGCTTGTCCAGCAGCCACACTTACTGAGTACCTGCTTGGAACTGGGCGTTAGTCTGGGTACGGGGCATAGAACCTGGGAAAGTGCAGTCTCCTGGCCCCTGGAGCTTCTGTTGTTGATTTACTCACATACAAAGCTCTCTGTCTGCCAAAATTAGGTATGAACAAAAGTAAGCCTATGAATATGTGTGTACACAAAATTCCTTAAAACTTTAACTTTTCCTTTTAATATTGAAAGAGTTTTCTGTTGATGTGACATGAGTATAATGATTTAAATATCAGACATTTACATCCTTGAGGACCAAAAGAAGACCTAAATGCTCTCAAGTGGAAAAGTTCAAGCACAAAGCTAACCTATACTAGGGATTTCACTAAAATAGGTCCACTCACTTTTTCAGCTTTTCTTTCTTGTTTTGTTTTTCCCTTTAAAGGCATGAGAGCTACTACCTTATTTAAAATTAAAACAAAATCATGCACACATCAGCTCTGTGAGAAGTTTCAAAATGCATGTTAATGTGAGTTACTTTGTTCAAGTGGATCACCCAGTTCTGCTCTACTGCAAAAAAAGGCAAAGGAAGGAGAAGAGGGCCCCTTCAGGCATGATTAGCTGCCAATCTCTCTTTGTTAGTGGCTGGAGGGCAATGGAAAGTGCGAGAGAATTTTGATCCTGCTGATTAAATCAAGAACACAGAGGTTTGAAGAGCAAGGATTGGAGATTAAGCTAAATCATAGAAATCCAAGCAGAGGAAATAATAATGAAGTGGATCGGCCTATCTCCCGCCAGAGAAGGGGAATGCTTTCAGAGTGCCACCCTGCCATCAGGGTGATGCTAACACTCCAGTTCTCCAAGTCCAGTTTGATTGATTTATTCAGCAGATATTTATTAAGTGTCTACTATTATAGAAACACTTCTCGCCACCAGAAATACAGACATGGTCACTCGGACCAAGTTCCTATCCTGAAGCCTTTAATGCAAACCAGAGGAAAGACATTAAACAAAGAGATTCATGAAATGTGTGCAGCAACCAATGTGAGGAAAAACACAACCTAGTCTCAGAAGTCCCACAAATTGTTCTTGTCACATTCTATTGTCAAGCAAATTATTAAGGCCAGAAGAGATTGAGGTGGAGGAGAAATAGAACTGGACACCACTTTTGAGAAGAGTAGTAGCAAGAAAGTGGGCTCCCTTTAATTGCTACAGACACCTTCAGGGGTAATGAGCAGAGCTACAATGTGGTCCAACTGCCACTTTTAAAAGATTACAAAAAAATTAAAAACTAAATAAAAAATAAAAGTAAAGGAGCACTATGACTAGCACACATATAACCAAGTGACCAAGTGGGAAGGCCAGATTATATCTGCAAAGCAGGAAGAGAAATTGCCCACATTTAATCTAAATTTTTTGAAGTATTTAATATTAACTTTATTGAGCAAGAAATAGCAATGAGACAGTTTCAAAACAGGTTACTAGAATAGTTACAATAATTAATGCATTGCATATTGCTGTCTTCATAGTAGTTATTCATAGTATATGATGCAGACATAATTTATTGTCTAAACACCATTAGTACAAATCTTTCTTCGCATTGAACTAAGAGAAAGTAGCTATATATCTATGCTATTGTGCATATACAGATATATGTATTTTTTCACTACAAAGTGCACCTTTATATATATATCCCCCATTTTGTTTATTTTTGTCAGAGAAGCGTATTCCATTGCCATTCAAATATTGTAGGTGCATGAACTTAGCAAAGTAATCCAATATAGTCCAGTAGTCCATAATAGTAGTGTGTTATCCACAGGATTGGCAATGTCAGAAGTTGGTGACTTGAACCTTTTGCAGCTCACCCTATTAATATGGCTTTATTTTTTGTACCTTGTTTTTATACTTTTCTGCTGGATGGTTAAGACCAAGGTAAAACAAGACCAATATAATAAAAAATGTAACTTTTGTATCTGAACAGGTCAATCAAATCCCCTCAGGATTTACTCTGAAGCCCTGTACCACAGTTTGTAGATCTTTTGTCAGTGTCAGCCATGTGGATGAGTCATGGCCATTGCTTGACCAATTTTCTCTCTGTGAAAGCCTGAGAGAATGTTTTCTCTCTAGGTGACTCTCTTTAGGCACACTTTATATCATCATTCACTTTCTTCTGTGGACCCATAATCCCCCTGATCAGAAAATTTTGGACATCACTGAATTACAGGATATTACAGTACAGGTTCTCCTATGTCCCGAGTCCTCACTGACCTTGAAGGGCTAGGACCAAAATGTTGGCTATCCTTGTAGCCCTTCTTTTTCTCTAATTTTTTGGTCTGCAAACTTGAGTTGTTAACACTCATTACCAGAATTATAGGGAAAATATTTAACATGATGAAGAGCACATGGCTTGAGATTATGCATGTTTTTAATCATGTGATATAGTGTGTGATACAACTCCATTCACTCATAGTTTAAGTACCTAACATGGGCCAGCACTTGGAGCCTGATGAACACCCATGGCCCCCTACTGTCAAGGATCTCACAATGTATTTTTTAATGTATTTAGTACAAGGTCTATAGGGTCTCACTACATAGATCGAACTTGTAGTGATCCTCCTATTTGCAGCCTGCAAAGCTCTGGGTTTACAGGTGTGTGCCACCATGCCCAGTCGCAATCACCTTCTCAGTGTGCCCCAGGGACAGAGCTAGTACAGTACACCAGAGATTAAACTCTGGTCCCTGCATCTGCCTAACAGGCACTTTAGTCCACTGAGCTGTCTGGCTGGCCCTTGCCATATATTTTGATAAATAAAATGCAAATGATAGCATAGAACCTGACTCATATAATTAATCAAATTTTAACTGATTGATGTTTGTTGTAAAATATCCATTGGATCAATTAGGTAGAATCATAGACATTCCAGCAGACCACAGAACACTGCTCACCAGGCGATCATTCATCAGGGAAGAACAACACTGGCAAGACCCAGGCCTTCAGTTTATGCTAGAGGGGAATTTCTGGTTTCTACTACCACAAGCAAGGAGGACAGGGATATAGGAGCCACTCAATGGGTGGGCAGCAGGATCTGGAGCCCCACTGGGCTCTATTCTCCACCTGTCCTCTCTGCTTTCCACAGAAACTTGCCTTTGTCTCTCAGAGCAGCTGACAGGCAGCACGGGCCCACACCCTGCCAAGTCAGATCAGCAATGGGCAAGAGGTTTATTTTTCTAAGTTCCCTTTTGAAAATTCCTAGGGGATACTGGTATAGCCCAGATCACCTGATTTCCCAGGGTCAAGGACGTAGAGTGCTGAAAGCCACTCTTTCCACTAGGACTAGAAGGTTTTAGTAGGTGGAAGGAATGCTCCCTCAGTAGGTAGGATTTTCCTATCAGAAGAGAGGTATCTGAGTGAAGTGGATACAGACATGGATATCAATGTAGATAATTTCCTTTTCAATAGTATTCAGCCACAGCCTTTTATGAGACTTGCTTGCAAGAGGCCTAGAAAAAAGCAAGTCAAAGTGTGAACTTATTGACTGTCTAAGGCACTGAAAACTAGTCATAATAATGATGTTAGAATATAAGTCTTCTCTTCAAGAGGCCCATTCTTGTCAGCAACACTTGAGTATGTGTAGAGAAGAAAGCAGTAGAGCATTCAGTACCCAGATCTTGTCACAAAGACGTCTGTAGAAGGAAAGGCATGTCCATTAAATCCTTTTCCAATGCTGTGTGCCACAGGTACTCACAGTGTACTTCTTCTCTGGCTGCAAAGAAAGCACAGTGGCCAGATAGCTCAGCAGACTAAAGCACCTGCAAACAGGCATAGGAACTGGGGTTTAATATCCAGGCCTTCTATGCCAGCCCCGGCCCCAGGATGCACTGAGATGGCAATTGAGACTGGGCGTGGTGGTGCGCACCTGTAATCCTAGCTCTTGGGAGGCTGTAAACAGGCAGATAACTATGAGTCTGAACTCGTAGTGAGATTGTGAACACCCTGTAGGCCCTTCCCTAAAATACAAATAAAGAAAGAAAGGAAGAAAGAAAGAAAGAGAGAGAGAGAGAGAGAGAGAGAGAGAAGGAAAGAAAGAAACAAAGAAGGAAAGAAAGAAAGAAAAGAAAGAAAAAGAGAAAGAAAGGAAAGGAAAGGAAAGGAAAGGAAAGGAAAGGAAAGGAAAGGAAAGGAAAGGAAAGGAAAGGAAAGAAAAGGAAAGGAAAAAGAAAAAACAAAGAGAGAGGGTTTCTAGCAATAAAATGTATGTCCAATTCTTGACACTTTGGAAGTCCTTTTACATATTGGCCTCAGGATATCACCTCCATATCATGTCCATCTCCAGCTTTCTTTCTGTAGCAAGGCAAGAGTTTCAAATACCATCAATGGGAAACATATCATTAGCTCTGCTTTGCAGACCAGGAAACTGAGGCCTTCAGAAGGTCAGGGAATAATTAAATTTTTAGTAATGTTTCTCAGTGCCAGTCTACAAGGAATAGGAGACAATTTACAAGACTGAATAGAAAATAGCAGGCATCTTGATCAAAGATTAGACAGGAAGGTGGTGCTTCTTCATTTAGAATCAAGCCCTGTGCTGGCAGGTCTGGAAGGACTGTTTTCTGCTCTTAGGACAGTGTGTAACTGGGCTCCACAGTGTTCCAAGCATGATTACAGGATGGAATGAAGAGAAAAGGCCATTAAAACATGCAAATGTGTTTTTCATATGTACTTTCAAATAAATAGTACTGGTGCTTAGTTGAACACCTGGAAGCTCCTCTACGTCCAGACCTGAGCCCGTAGCTGCCCTTTCGCTCCCTCCATTGCTGCCTGCCTCCAGCACTCCTGCACATACGCCCTTGTCTAGGGGCTGATGGCTCTCTGTCTATGTCTGAATTTACTCCTCAGATTAATGCCCGAGGACTCTGACAATTTTCTGAAAAGCTGCTTTTCTTCATCATATATAGCAACTTCATAAGTTCTGTTTTTGACACTTTATTGAGATAGATGGTGGGAGGTTACTTCATATATAACAGTCTCATTCACTTATTTTTATACACATGTCCACGGCCTTTGAGTTAGTGGGATGAAGTGCATTTTGTGGGGAAGACACTGGTGATCATAGCAGGAAATCACGGGTGTTACTGCACTTTCACTGTGGCAGACCCTGCGCTGAGTGAGTTTTAATAATTTGTCACTCAATCCTCCATGAATCTTATAAAGTGGTAATTGTCATTTTCTCTTTTCTGATAAAATCTGAGTTCTGAAAGTAAGACACATACTCATTCTACTTGAAATTAGGAAGAGATGAAAATTCATGTGGTCTACTTCTAGGATTTAAATTCTTTCTGCAGACACACAGTCATCCCTTGGCTCCTCTGTAGTTCGTGAGGACTTCTAGTGGAAGTAGTCAGGAAATACAGAAGTTGTGGCTTCCTTCTGCTGTTCCTACGGGTAGGGTGACTGGAAGAACACAGTGAATTTAGCTGGGATCAGGGCTGGGTCTTGGATCTGAGCACACACAGACCAAGGGGGCAAGCACCTGCATCACAGCTCTCTCTCTATCAAGGGAAATGAGTCCAGCCATAGAGCTGCACAGAATCCTGTTAGCAAAGAATTCTGCTGGAATAAATACTGTGAGGCCCAGAATCCTGACAAAGAGAGCTGACTTGTGATAGAGAAAAGTGAGGGAAGTGTTTAGACTGGGGAGGCACAGGTACAGTTAGCGCTTGGTGGCTGTCAGAAAAAGCAAGGCACTGGCTCAGCAAGCAGAAGCAGAGGATCTGAGCATCAGAAAAGGGGTAAGCACAGGCCAGCCTGCATCTTCTGGGCTCAGGGGGGCAGTCCTAAGCTCACTCCATTGAGTAGTCATTTACAGCAGTTCTGGAGGCCACAGTGGAAGTAGGAAACAGGCTTGAGGTGTGGCTGTAAGGCAAGAAGTGTGGGCAGACTGTGCCTTGCTGGCCCCTGTGTTCTCAGCAGTTAGTGTGCATGTGATGCAGCAAGCTGCAGGCAAGTGAGTGCACACATGGGGGACTCCCTGGGCTGCTCAGCACTCTTCTCATGTGTTTCTTTAGTTGAGCTGAAAGATCATATCAACTCCATTCTCCTTGGTTCTGCTACCATTACTTGCACCCCACTGAGCACTTGTTCAAAGCCTGCAATAAGAGAGGTGTGGCGCTGAGCAGGGCCCACGTGCTGTTCAGTTGGTCCCTTTGGACTTTATGCTTTACAACATTCAAGTTGTGAGCTGCTCCCCACCCTACAGAAGAGGAAAACATTGCTGAAGGAAGGAAAGGAACAACCATTTACATGGTCACTTGTATTTTTCAACCATCTAGTGTGAACTTTAATCAATTCAAAGGTATTTTAAAGATATATCTTCAGATAATGATAAAGCTTCAACAGAATACAGCATTCAACTCAAGGGGAGGAGAAAGGGGGCTCTGATTGCTTGAGAGGAGGAGAAAATAATGACTAAAGCTTGCAGTAAGACAGAGGTGTGCAGAGCTCCACTTGAAAGGAACACACACCCATACCACCCTGCTAGGGCAGAAACCAGGCTGGAGAAAGACCAGGGGGTAGGGTGAAGCAGGGAGAAGACACCACCATGCATGACAGTGTGGCAAGGAATGTGCCATCCACCCAGCCCAGTGCCATGCTGTGGTGATGCCACCATCATTCCTGTCCCTGTCCTGAGTAAGCTTGGTGCTGTGATCAATAGCATAGAGATGCTTTTCAAGCAGGGAGTGGCTTCTAACCCAGTCAAAGCACCCAGGGGAAGAGGAACTCAGAAGATGACTCCCTCTGTTGACTCTGTGATACCCACAGTGCCCACTGGACAGAGCCCAAGTGCAGCCACACAGTGCTCTCTGCCCTGTCCTCTGCATCCTTCCCAGAGGGTGTGCCCTGGCCACATGCAGTCTCTGTGACCACTTACACCATGCATGACTTCCATGTGGTGGGACACACATGCTCATGCAAAGATCCAGAGCATGGCCATGTACTCATACCTGCACAAGATTTCCCCATATCTGCAGCAATGTAAGTACAAGATTGCATCTTCAAGTGTGATGGAGAAGATGTCGAATATTGCAGTGCTGCAGCATTCAAGCTCTAGGCAGCTTCCCCACTCTGCAGTTACAGGGAAAGTCAGCAAACCGGGGATCACAGTGTTTCCCTGCTCCTACTTCATCAGAGGCCTTCATAGGGATGGGAAAGGATGCTGACAATTCACAGTTCCTTACATAAAGCAAATATCAGTTAGGGCTGAAGCACTTGCTTTCTACTTGGCTTGAAATTCCTGTAAACCTATAATTTTCATATCTGTATTCCTTTCATTTTCCCATAAAACCTTGTGGTACCAAAATATTGATCATGAGATCCTTACATGGCCAGGGCTTATCTGTGATTAGAAATCGCAAAGCGATTCTGGTAAACCTTCCTGGAAATGCCGCTTTCAAAGGTCCATTCTCATGGGGCCAGGGAGATAGCTCAGTAGAAAAAGCACGTACCTGACATGTGCAAAGTCCTGAGTTCAATCCCCAATATCCTGCCCACCCCCCAGAAAAAGAATAAAAGGTTCATTCTCTGTTTGTTTAATTAGCCTGAAGCCATCATTCATGTCTGGATAATTTCTAAGACAAATGTTTTGTACCCAAATAAATATAAATATATATATAAATAAATACAGAAATCTTTTCACACCAAACAGGGAAATCCATCCTACAAGGAAAGGGTAAGGGTTAGAGACAGCCAACCAACGCTGGAGCCTGGCACCTGAAGCTTCTAGCCGGCTTCTCTGACAGGCCCACTTTTGAGGCACACTTCCAGCCATGCCCTGGTGCCAGGAAGCCCTGGGCTTCAGAGCTGCTCCTCGCCAACATTCCTTGCAACCTCCTACTCCAGGCCAGCTCCTTGCTGGCCACTGCAGACCAACAGGCGGGGGCCGACTGTTACACCGATGTTTCCCAAAATTGTTGCCACTCCTTGGCCTCGGGCACACCTCATTCTCTTGTTCCTTCCATGCTTTCAGCCCTGTCCCTGTGGTGTGAGCCCCATACTTCAATTTCAGCCCTGGTCCCTTTCCTCTCACTCTCCTATGTAATGAGAATGAGACCCTAAGTGTCCCTAACCCCATGGAAACTCTTTCCTCCCTAGGGAGGAGTACATTCTTCTGGTCTCTCCCATTCCAAGTCCATGTTTTTTTACAGCACTATTTATTTCCATGGCCATTTTCCTGGTATGTAGAGAGCAAGGAGCCAGTCCTGCCTGAGTGGACAAGAATGGCACCCACCACAGATTGTCGTGGAGTGAAGATCCATTTCTGACTCCACAACCAAAGCACCCCATTTGTAACTGCACCGGACTCATGTTTATTAGTTTATCTCATTTGAACAAAGTACTTGTTTACTTTGAAGCCAGGAGGCAAAATGCAGGTAATAAAAAGCCCCGACTATCGCTATTTTACATTTTTTACTATATCCTCTGCCTGCAAAGACGAAAGTGCATTAAAAAGGAATATTGTGCTGAGCTCAGACATATGCAAACGTCTCTAGATATCTTGTCTCAATAAAGTTTATAGAATGCATTCCCAAAGGTCTGACAACCAAACAGTAAATTGCAAGGCTCATAAAAATATAATGCACACTTTTTTTTTTTGCTTACGTAAACACGAGCAGCTGCCACAAGAGGGGGTGTCTGGGCCCCAGAAGTGGCGCTTTCTCACAATGGTTTCATTATTGTTAACCCTAAAATGGAAGCATTTAGTACTGAAAGACCTGCAAACATGCAAAGGGCGGGAGGAGGGCAGATGCGAACGCACTGCGAATGGGGGGCATACTCACACTTGGTTTCATGCCTTAAATTACAGTTCATTCCTTACTAAAATTGATTTTTAGGGCCAGCCAGATAGCCCAGTGGACTAAAGCACCTGCTGCTTAGGCAGAGATCCGCTGCCTCAGTTCGGATCCCCAGTGTGCTGGGCCGGCCCCGCCCCCTGGGACCCACTGAGATGGTGATTGAATCTGGGCGTGGTGGCGCACGCCTGTAATCCCAGCACGAGGGAGGCTGAAAACAGGAAAATTACTACAAGTTCAATCTATATAGTGAGACCCTGTAAACCCTGTAAACTCTATCCTAAATACAAAAAAAAAAAAAAAAAGAAAAAGGAAATATTTTGTGTGTGTGTGTGTGTGTGTGTATGCACACGTGTACATGTGTACACGCAGGGCCTCGCTACTACAGTAATCCTCCTGTTTTCAGCCTCCCCAGCAGTTAGGATTACAGGTGAGTGCCACCATGCCCAAACTCCATTGCCAGCTCAACAAGCCCCAGGGGTGGGCCCGGCACACCATGTGCCTTACTAAAATTATGGACAAATTTTATTGACAACTTACTGCATGCCAGTTAGAGTGCTGAGACACACTGAAAATAGAAGAAAGCAATAATCTGTTATTGAAAAATTCAGTCTTGCAATAATTAATAATTAGTAATTATGTGACAAAAACTGACCATAATTAGGTACCATAATATAGACATATTTGATGATGTATGTACATTTACATATAACATATTTTAATACAATAGATTGTAAAACACATTTTAATATATTAATCAGGTATTTATATTTGAGTTATTGCAAGAAAAATACTGTCTAATTTGACAAGCCCAAATTTATTATTGCACGTTAAATTAGCAATATATAATCTGTGAGACTTGCTTTTCTTTTTGAGAACTTACAGTTTGACAATTCCTTTTTAAAATGCTTCTCAGGATTGACTTAGTGAAAATTTTGAACACCACACTCACTTTTTCCAAATTTATAGATAAGGAAACTGAGGTTCAAGTTTATTCAAAGTCTTCTCTCTGAGTTGCAGACCCAGTGTGTGATCCTGATAGATTTGGTTTAGAAAATTGTATTTCTAGCCACTACACACCAGTGCTTCTGAGTCCATGCTAACCAATGCCCCGTCGGTAGACAGCCTCTCCCTGATCTTGGCAGTTCCTTGTGTGATAAGAGTTTGCACCACGGCTGCAAGGCTGCTTCAGCTGTGCAGCACTCACACACCTTGGGCTGCAGATTGCGAACTATCCTCTGAGAAGGAAACATTCACGCATGTTCCCATATCTTTTCCTTAGCAGTTGGCCACCCGACAGTGCTCACAATGAGGCCAGAATGGCATAGAACTGGATTGTGTTAGCGATGTCACATCACCTTCCATCAAGATCTCCCATATTCATGTGGCTTCTCCCCAAAAGATTGCATTTCTTCTGGCTTCCATTAAACTCACCTGCCTTTCCTGGAAGTGCAGCTTTGGGGCCGGGCTGGTCATGCATGAGCTCGGCAGCCTCGCACATGAGAGAGAGCATGTGCAGGGAGCCCGTCTCCATGTGCCACAGGTTGGATTCCACTTAGAAGATTATGGGGAGAGTCACATGAAGAGAAAACTTTCTCTCAAACTCTCACAGAGAGCAAACTGGTCAAGTGTTGGCCGTGACTCATCCACATGGATGACACAGACAAAGGATCTACAGAATAATGTACAGGACTACAAGATAAACCCTGAGGGGACTTCACTGACCACATAAGAAATATAAAGTTCATGTGTTGGTATATAAGTCTTGATCTATCTAGGTCTTAACCATCCAGCAGAAAAGTATAAAAATGAAGTATACATCATGGGGCCATAATATTAAGCTGAGCTATAAATGGCTATGGTTGACAACTTCTTTGAATAACTCACTATTGTTGTGGAATGCTGGACTGTGTTGGACTGTGGTATCGAGTTTAAGCACCTAAGTTAGTTGAATGACAATGGAGTGCCCACCTTTAACAAGTGTAGACAGAGGAAGGGGTATAGAAAGAAAAATCATGATGTGTGTGTAGACAGTACAGTTGGGATAGATAACGCTGTGCTTCTACATAAACCTATGAGAGGCAAGATCTGCACTAATGGTAGTTGGACAGGATATTATGTTGGCTTCTAGTACTATGGTCATCCACTAGGAAAATAATTATTGAATTTTTGATATAATTCATGTATAAAAAATAAAATAAGTAAGCAGCTATACTCTTAATTTACTGATAAGAGACATCTGCTAAAATAATATCTATAAATATATCATGTATGCACCTTGTATGATACCAAAACATTATGAAAACAGTTTGCAATGTATTAATTTATTGAATCTGTCTTGTTAAGGTGTCTTGAAACTGTCTGATTGATATTTGTACTTCAATAAAGTAAAAAATAAATTAAAAAAAAGATTATGGATACTTCAAGTGAAATAAAAAGAGTGATAAAGGTGTCTGTCCCATGAAAGGGAACTGCTGGGTGCTGGCAACTGCAAGGAGTCCCATGCAAGCACTTTACCTGTGCTGCCCTATTTAATGCTGAGAATAATTCCAAAGGTACCTCAGACATACCTATTTGTCAAATACATGCATAAAACATACATTATCAAGAAAAGTGGAGCAACTTGCCCAATTCCACACAGATCCTGAGAAACATAAAGAGTCATGTTGCTGAGATCAAATTTAGCCCAAGCCCCATCCAAGTTTCTTTACATAAGAGTGCCAGGCCTGAAATAATCGTCAGCTGGTCACTCTACTCCTCAGGATAAAGACCTAATGTCCCGCAGTGGTAGCCATTAAACAGTCACTACCTAGTGATGTTCTGAGGTTGCCTAGCAGGGAAAAGCACTAATGTGTAGGAGATAGGCTTTACTTTTCCTCTCAGAAATACCCTATTCTAACAACAGGACCAAGTGGAAAGAAGCCTAAGCCCCTTGGTGTGTGATTCTATCTGCTCGCCTCACCCTCTGTGGACTTCTAAGGGAGCTCTGTGTGACCAGGAATTTGGTGCATGCTGGGAAAATCAAAACCAATACCTCAAAGCCTCCCCATATGTAATCCCGGCTCCAGGAAAACCTCTGATGACCCAGTAAATGGCAACTTTCCCTGGGAGGGATTATCATGTGTGTACCCTTTTGTTAATTTCATGTGTCAAGGAGACATCAATAGGTAAAAGAAGAGTTAAAACCATCAAAATACATACATTCTTCTGACTCTAAAATGAATTTACAATGTCTATCAGCTTTCCATAGGAGGAGATGGAGGCAAAGAAATGAATAACATCCATTGTGAGTAGTTTGGACTCCACACCAGCTCAGGCTAGAAGCCACATCCACACAGCTGCTGGCCAGCCAGACTGGAGTTCACAGACACACAGCCACCATTATCAATAAGGAAATCATTACCAAGGAGGGCAGTGTGATGCTTTTCATGAGAGTTTTAATCTCCATATACTATGTAATTCCCAGGCTTCTGCAGGCAATTAATTTTGAACCATAAAATATTTATGAAAGTCTCAACAGGCTGGCTGGGGTAGTCTTACCTGCTCTGTGCCTGACAAGACACCTTGACATAATTCAGGATTTCCGATTTCTAACACTTGTTTTAAAAAGGCAAATGCACCACGGTCTGACTCACACCAGTTAATATTGCTGTGCAAAGAGGCAGCACCAGACTAATCACTATTCGAAAGAAGCTTCACTGGATGGGGAAAGGGAAAAAGGGATGAGGAAAAAATTTAAGTCTGTTCCTCTCCCCCTCTGTGTCATGCAGTTTGGTGTGAGGGAGCAGAAGGATGGACTGGGCTTTGGAGTCAGCCAGACCCAGACTCCCAACCCCAGCAACCACTTCCCCTTCTCTTTTCTTACTTCACCTCCCTCCCTCTCATCTTCTCTACTCTGATCTACTCTCCTTTCTCTTTGCATACTTCTAAAGTTATTTTTAAAGATGGTGTTAGTGCTCAGTGCCTCCTGGTGCTGGTCAGGCTTGTGTTTCTCTACTTTCTGCTCTTCTGGCAGGGTCATCATGATGTCCCAGATCGAGCTCCTTGCCTTTTGGACAATCATGATGCTAACTCTGATAAATCACCACCACCTCTTGCTTGTCAGACTTTGCAGGAACCTACAGAAAAATGTCTAAGACACAGGACTATTACCATGTTCAGTTCTGTAAAAACTACAAAAGTGACCCACAGTCCCTGGAACTCTACACACCCCTGCCTAGTAGCTGGCCAGCCTCAGTTTCCATTGTGGAAGCTTGTGTCTTGATGGGTCTGCAGCAGCCAAAGTATCAGAAGAAGTTGGAAGACGAATTCAGCCAACCAACAACTAGGAACTTATCTTAGCTTGAGGAACAGAATAAGCCTATTCTAAAAAGCATAATTTTAATAAACATTTATGCAAATAATACATTTGCATTTCATTAAGTAAAATTGTGTAGAACTTTTACTTTAGATTTTGAAAAATTCATAGTGAAAATATTCAGTCCATACCATCTGGAAAAATAGGCAATACATCTAATGGTTGGAGCAGAACCCGATCTTTTGGCAATAGGCTGATAAGAAGAGATGCAGGTGTTTACCAAAGCTCATCCTCGAACCACTGGCAAACAGTCTCTGTGTATTTCCTGCCTTCTCCAACTCTTGAACTGTAAATTCTTATACTCACATAAAAGACTAAGTACAACATTAGTATTAGCAGATGTGATCATGAAAAATAAGACATAGAAAGCTGCAACCTTTTATCTAAAGTCTTATTCCTTGTATCAGTCAACTTTCCAAAATACATGGCATGGAATATAAAAGCAAAAGGTTTGATCTGGTTCACTGTTTCCAAGGCATCTGTTCAGGATGAGCTGCACTCAGGGAAGAAGCACTATGGCGCAAGGGCCTGGTGGTGCAAGGGTGCTCCCTTCATAACTGCCTGGAGGGATAAGAGTGCCCGGGAGGTGGGTGAGGGACCAGGAACTGTCCCCACAGCCATGCCCGTGCCAACCCACCCAGATGCACTACCGCCTGCTGGGTCTCTCTTAAGTCAGTTACACTGGCAATCACAGATATAGAATTGGCTGGAAAAATCCAGGGCATCTTATATGTTTCCATGGAGGAAACAATGAAATATGAGCACATGAAGATTTTAGTTTCTGCCAAAATTAAGTGAAATTGCGCACAGGTAGTAACATATCAATCTTATATTAAAAAGTATTTGTGTTGCATAATTGTTTACTATTCCCCTAAACAAACTAAAGCAAAATATAGACAGTACTCATCCCAGTTTGATAAGATGGCATTTAAGTGAGTGAGATATTTTTATAATCAGAAACACGTCCCCATTTTTGGCCTTGACATCTATAGAACTTGGCTGTAGTTGACTTTACAATTTTTCCCTTTATCTCCTTTAATCCACATGGCCCACATCTTGTTAAACAATTTTATTTTATTTTACTTTTTTTGGTACTAGGAATCGAACTTATGACTTTGCGCATGTCAGGCAGGTGCTGCACAACTGAACTACATTCCAGGCTGTTAAAGGATTTTAATGGGATTCATGTAAGGGCAAAATCAAAGATCTTGTGGGAGAAGGAATAGAATCTAATCTTAAAGAAAAAGAAAGGCTCTGTAATTGTTAAAAAGCAGATGAAGCCAGGCATGGTGGCGCATGCCTGTAATCCCAGCACTCGGGAGGCTGAGGCAGGAGGATTGTTGTGAGTTCGAGACCAGCCTGAGCTACAAAGTGAGCTTAAGGCCAGCCTGAACTGCATAGTGAGACCCTGTCTCAAAAAGACAAAAAAAAAGCAGATGAGCCAATGGTTGTCACTCCTGAAAATCCACAGTCTAATCTACAGGACTAAAAACGCAGTCCCCAAATGAGTGCTCAGAGGTAGGGACCAAGCCACTGCTCAGGGAGTGGCAGCTACCCCCAGACCCTTTGCACTGAAGACCACGCAGCTGGCTGCCTTCTCAAAGAGCTCAGTGACATCACAGGCCCTTGGCTGAGAGCATGAACAGGAGGTTCCCAGAGGCAAAGCTGCAGGCCCCGCCCACACAGCTTTTTGGACAGGCTTCTGGATCTCATGGCACAAGGGATGCGGTGTCTACCTGGCTTTGATGGTTACTAAGGCCACAGTTCCTTTGGAAAGAGGCCAGTAGGCAGGACTAACCTTACTCATGGGCCCGGATGCCATTGCCCTGCAGGTCCTCTCTGTCTGCCGAGGGTAAATAGTGTCAGTTTTCATTTCTTCAGTATTTATTTTCAGCCACTTTTGAAGATGCTACAGTTACTTGACAATTGCTTCTTTGTCTTTCTTCACTAGTATTTTGCCTCACACATTGTAGTTCATCTATTATAGAGGTGCTTGGTTTGTTTTATGATTTGAATATATTCATTCAACATGTTTATTTCTTTGAAAGATAGCTGACTGATCTCAAAATCAAAGTGTTGGCTTTCTTGGGAATGAAACAATTGAAATCTCTGGCTCATTCTTTTATATCTTTGGGGTATTGCCTGTACATATACCCTGAGCTTGCATGGTTCAGGGATCAGCCAGAGGCTATGTGTGGAGATCAGCGTCCTTTCTCAGGAACTTGCTTCTAGTTTGGATCTTTCTCCTCTGCTTTTTTACCTGCACCATCACAATAACCTCTCATCACCAATCTTTTGTAAGCCACTAAAATAGAATGTGTGGCTGGGGCTCCCGCCCAGTGGTAGAGCTCTTGTCTAGCAGTGTGAGGGCCTGAATTCAACCTTAACTGTGAGATAAGGGAATGAGTGAACAGACTTGCAGGATGAGCTGTACGCAGCACTTATGGGGCCAGTAACATCTTGTCCTTAGATAGAAGTCTGTAAAAGTTGGTACAAAAATAAGCTATCCTGCCACTTCCTTGGGCTGGGAGCTCACACCAATCTGTGCTTCTCATCTGATAACATTTGGAGAAGAGCCTCTCTACTGCTATCAGCCCTGCATAAGTATTCCTATGCACACCCTGTGCTGATACTCACCTAGACCCAATTCAAAGTGGAACAGATCAATTAAAGAGGGAAAAAATTTCTTGAGTACAGTCAGTGGAAAGGTCTAAGGCCAGTTGGACATGTACTTTCATAGTCACGGATCACAGTGGCAAGAGGGGAAGGCCAAGGACACACAAGGAACAAAACCTACATGGTTACAAGGAAAGCAGAAGAGCAGAGATTCCTGTGGTCCAGACGGGCTGGAGGCTGACACATCGGGAGAGCCTGGAAGGTGGCATTCTCAGCCTTTGCCAGGGTCCAGGTTGTGTGCCAAATTTGCATCATTGTCAGGAATTGTTCTTAAGCTCACAGCCTCATTGATGAGTGTGAAGCTGAGACGTAATATGTCTTTGAGGGTTTTAACTGAAAAAATTTGGAAATGATCCAGGGTAAAGAGAACATTCGAAATGGAATAGAATCCTGTCCTCCACATATTTGTAAACTGAATCCTAGAGCCACTGTGACAAAGACAGGGCATGTAAAGACATAATAAAGCTACTGAGGCCAGAGGGTGGGGAACCGGTCCAACATGGAAGCACTCTGAGATGACAAAGATGCCAAGAAGCACACACACACACAGAGAAAGGTAGGCGACAAGAGAACAGAATGAGAAAGGGGGTGTCTGAGAGCCCAAGACTTCAAGGGACCGCACTCAGCCAGCGCTTTCTCCTTAGAGTTCCACCCTCCACAACTGAAAATACTGATTGCCTGTGGCTTATGGCACTTCGTCTCTGGTGTTTTATTATGATATGAGAGCAGACCCACAGGCTGCCCTTCACTTTCAGCAGTCTACACGTACATAAATCCTGCCATGACTTCAGGGCAGCTATGTGGAGGATCAAGGGCCTGCCAGCAACTGCTGGGGCCCACAGATGAGCAACAGTAGCCAACATGCAGGTGAGCCAGTCCCCTCCCCCACTCCTTTATCTTTACATCCACCTTCCTCCTCCTCACACTGCCAGTGATCATGGTCTCCGTGTTTGTGCCATCTCTGCTGTGGCGGTCATCATTAGCCCTGGTCAGGAGGCCGCCCATGTAGAGAAAAATCTCATTTAATTACCACCACCTTACAATGCCCAGTAGACACTTCAATCCGTGTATTTCTGATAGCAGCTAGGAAAAGGATCAAAGTTATCTTCCCTAGGAAGATAATACAATGTCAAGTCATTATTGTGTTTCCCTTTTCAGAAAAGGTGTGCTCCAAGGATGTTTATGAGTATTAGCAGCCACCAACTATTCCTACCATGGTCACTGCAGACAGCCTCAACCTAATGGCTCCAGAAAGAGATTAGCTGGCCAGTGATACCATTTCTTTATTCTGGCGTCTCACTCCCCTACAAGCCAGGGTGTTTTCATGGATGATGTATTTCTGGCAGTGCTATGTAGGTATGTTGGAGAACTTTAGTATCCATTATTTGGCCACACAGCAACTCTTGCTAGGGGATCGGATCACCCAGAAAAAAAAAGTCTTTAATAAACAACCTATTTCAGGGGCACAACCTATTGCAGTGTTCAAAGAATAGATTTTCTCATTGAGTTTGTCTGCGTTGAATACCTTCTGGTCTTATCTATGCAGAATTGAGTTCCTTCTTTTGAGCATTAATTTTCTTATCCATACAATGGAGATTAATGGGACAGTGCTCCTACAGCACAAGGCACAGTGAATGTAGGTGATATAAAGTTATTGGTTTTCTTCTTCTTGCTTACCTCTGAGTAATGTCATGGGTTCCTGGAGCATCATGTTCTTGAGTCTGTTTGAATTGACAAGATGAGCTGAAGGGAAGTCTTGCACCAGTGTTATCAGCAAAAGACCCCAGGGCCAAGGCTGGCCCCCTCAGCAACACAGGTCTCACTCCTTGTAAAGGCACCAAGCCCTGGAAGGCACCTCAAGCCTCTTTCCCTTCTCTCCTAGAGAATTTGATATTCACGCTGCTACATCAAAAGGTTGTGGCAGCTATTATGTATTAAAATGTGTCATTTCAAATTGCTTTTTTTGCTAGCATTAGCAATATAGATATTGAAATTTCTTCAGAAAATGCTTATCTCATCAAGACTAAAATTATAGCATATGAAATACTAATTACAGTATTATGAAGAAGGTTGAACTTTTCTGTGACATTCTATTAGGCGAATACTAATTTTCTCTCCTTCATAAGACAGAGATAGCCACCCATTGTAAGAAGTATGATTCCCTGTCACTTCTGCCATCCCTCAGTGCCATTTTCACAGAAGCTGGGATAAGGGCTCAGATTCCAAGTCTTGGTCTGTCACCTGCGTCTTTTGTCACACTCTTCGCACTAGAACAATGTACAGGGTAATACTAGGCACTCAATATTCATTAAACTAATGAATGGCTAAGTAAAAACTGTGTTTCCAGGATCCTAACCCATGCTATATCTCCTTAAGCTGTCATTGTCACAGGAGTCAGCAGAAGAGCTTTCATCCCTAGTCATGATCTGTCACCTGCACCTTCTTACTTGTTCCCTGGGGAGTCCCACATACAGAAGCCAAATACACCTCGGATGGGATTCTAATATGCAGATGGGAATACAAAGGAGAAGGACTCTAGTCATTGCCCATGGTATCTTAAATGTATGAAAACCTGTACAAAACTGTAATCCTTACAAGTATTGTATCTTAAATGGTCAGAGCATCAAAATATAATGTCTGTCATATAGTAGATCACAACTTATATTGTCATTGTTACTGTAATTTTCCAGATTCTCATGCCTACCTAAAACCATCTTTTGTCTACATTTGCCAATTTAAATGATTTACCAGCAATCAGACAACTAGTAACTTAAGGAGATGTCACTTGCACCAGACACCTGGAAACACAGTTTTTCTTTAGCCATTCATGTGCCCAATCAGGATCGAGTGCCTGCTAATGTGCTAAGTACTGTCCAAGTGCTTCACACAATGATAGATGGCCCAGGGCTTCTTGTGGGACCCTCTTCTCAAATTGAAGGCTGCCTATCAGTTGCCAGCCACGGTGCCGACTGGTCAAAGCCATGCTGAGTCCACCTGAAGCACTGCAGCGGCTCTACACCCTGGCTCACCAGGCCAGGCAGGCACCAACTGCTAGAGGAGTCCTTCCTCTCAAGGCTAGGCCATCTCACTGACCAAACATGTGTCACTATCCAAGAAGCAAGGAAATAACTGTGCAAAGGGCTTCCTTCAATGGAAATTTTCCATTACCATAGAGAGGAACAAACCCAGTCCAACGCTTTTTCCTAGGATTTCATTGAAGTATAAGGGGCTGATCTGCTGCTGCACCTTCACAGAATGGTGCACACGGGGAAGGACTGTGCTTGTGAGGACAGGGGCAGGGCTTCATTCACTCCCTTAGTGTCTGTGGGAACTGAAGGTGTGGATGTCTGTGGCATCCATGCAAGGCACAGACTCTGGGCTGTGGGCCCCTTCAGAGAGTCCTGGAAGGAAGGGCAGTGGAGTAGAAGAACACCCCGGGAGCTGGTGTCCCCAGCTAGTTGAGAGCATGCTGATCCTGCGTCACACACACGTGTGCACCAGCAGCCACTAGCCTTACTGGTGCCCAATATTTTCATCTTTAAGTGGAGGTAATGTATCTCACAAGGCTTTCATGGCGACAGAGTTACCTTAGTAAGTCTAATATATGAACTATTTCTCATAAAAGGTAGTTTCCTGTCCTGTTCTTCTCCATTAGATATGATTATGGTCTAGCACTTTCTTGGATCACTCTCAAGCTGGGACTTTATTTCAACATAGAGAAGTGGTATTAGTCTTGAACATTTGAAACTTTTCAGATTTTCTAAACATCAAAAAATATAGAAAAGATAACCTATGCTATCATATACCCAAGATGACCAATCATTAAACATTTCAGTTGTTTCAATTCAGGAACTTTTATCAACTTCCCCATTGCACTTGTATTCCAGGTGAAGAAGATTTACTTAAACATGAAAATCCCAACAGCCGGCCCATCTGCTACTTCCAGGCATGCCATCCATGCCTCCTGGACTGGGAACAGGCTGAAAGACGCCCCGGCTTAATGGCCACTTCTCATAGCATCGTAGCTCTTACTTCTCAAACGTGGAACATTTTTATTTTAATTTTTTCTGAATTCATTTTTGTTATCATAAAATTGCCACATGAACATGATTTAAGAAGTTGAATAGTACCAAAAGTGTGAAAAATGAAAGAAATAAATCTGTACTCTGGTTTGCCTCTCCTCCACCTTGTGGACTTGCACTCGGGGGAACCATTCATCTGTTCGTTTTTCACTGGGATTCATCTCCGCATGTCCTAATACGTGGTCCAGTTACTATTTCTTTGTGAATTGTAGACGGTTTCTTTTTACTTATTATCTGTCTCCATTGACAAAGGGAAAGAAACTGAGCAAGTCTGTAAATTTATCTTATTCACACTGTAAGGTGGAAGAGCTCCCTAGACCTAGGGATCAGGTTCTGGACAGGGCTCCTCGGTCATCCACTTTTGTACAGGTCCGAGTGCAGTAAGCCCATTTGCAATTCGAATTATTTTTGCCATCAGCAGAATCTTGGTCCGTCAGCTGAACCAACAGTATCTACCCATGTCTGGGACATTTTAATGAAACATACCTATAATTCCAGTTAAACATCAATTTTTTAAACATTAGATCCAACACCCATATTCTTAGTTTGTATGCTAACTTTTCAAATTTGCTTTTGAGTTCAACTTTGGGGAGAATTTTTATCATCTCTAAATGCCTTAGTATATTTTAATTTTCTGAAATTCTTTCTTTTCCTCTGGCTATAGCCTTTTAAAGCATTCCATGCTTATTTCCCAAATTCAATCTTCTGTTTCTTTTCTCTGCACATCTTAATTATACTTTTATTCAAAATTTTCTCCAGCCTGTTTCCTTGCATCCTAGTTTCTTTCACTCATCTCTTCCTTTCTCCTCAGACTAAAGAATTCAACTAAGAGACCCCCAACTAAAGGGCAGATCAGAGATTCTCTAGGAGGGGAACGTGTGTGGCCGAAGTATGGTTTTGATCCCCGGCTTCACATTAGGGAAATGAGATGAGATGTGTTGCTGTTGAGATTTTCTGAATTGTTTTGCTTTTTGTATTTTGTGTTTTGTTGTTGTTGTTCTTGTTATTGTTTATTTAGGCTAGCTAAATCCTCAACTCCTAGCCTCCCCCTGTCAGAGACATATGTCACTCTCTGGGAGTTTAATCTCTGGGCTTTCTGTTTACTTTGTCTAAACTGTAATTCTCCATGCTCTGGCTTTGCAAGACACACCTTGCTTTGGCATTTAGGAGCAGAAGAAGAAAAGCAGCGTGGATGCTACGGCTGCTCCCCAAGTCTCTGGCCTGAGCCTCGCCTCTGTTCCCCCACATGCCTGGTGTGTACACATCTGTGATGCTGCAGGCCCTGCTCCCCATGTGTAACCCAGGGACGGAAGAACGCGGGAGGAGGGGCAGGCTGGGAGGAGCACAATGGGCAGGGCGGCCTTGACCCAAAGCTTGATCAAAGCCCCGCGGCCCTGGCTTTCTGTGCTGATGGGTCCCAAGGGCCACTAGCTAAAGGTCTTTCTGATGCCAGGGGAGACACTCTGGTTTCTCCTTCAGATTTCCTGCTCCGGGGTCAAAGGGGAAGGTGTCCACCAACTCTGATGTTCCACTGGCTTCTCCCTCATAGCATTCCCAGTTCATAAATTCCATGAAATTCCTCATCTGTTCTTGTTTTCTTTGTATTCCCTTTGTAACATTGCATTTTGAATTAGCAAAATTCTTTTAATTTTATGTTAATAGCATTTTTAGAGAGGGGAAAAACTGTATAGCCATTCTATTCTTCTATAGCTGAACTCAGATATGACATTTATTATCAACTTATTGTGCTTTTTTATCCTTTCAAATGCCTTTAATAGTCATTGAGTGAGTGTTGTAATGATAAAATTTTAAGAATAACATTAATAACTTTCATTCTTGAAGTAATATGACATTTTAGAATTTTAAAAGCTCTTTAGTACTTTATCCTACACATGGAGCCAGTGGTTTTACCCCTGTGTTGTGCAAGATAATTGAGGTTAATAGAATTTCAATAATGTGTCTGTGGCTACATATTTAGTTGTTAAAGGGCCTAAAATCAGAACTCAAACCTTCTGGCCTTTCTTTAATACTACCTTCAGGCCTTTTAAAAAGTGTTTTTTAAATACCTGATTGAGATATAAGTATGAAAAACAGGGGCCAGGAAGATGGATCAGTGGAATGAGTGCTTCCCTGGCTAAGCGCAAGGGTCTGAGTTCGATCCAAGAAAAATTACATAATATTTTAGTTTTAATATCAAAAAGAACAAAATAAGTTTTTCAATATCAATTTTCATGATGCTTAAAAGTGGGAAAGAAGCCAGAACCAAGAAACCATCAGAGAGGCTAAAATAAAAATCATTGTGATTTTATTTAGTTTGAAAAGCACAATTTAATTAGACCAAGAGCATGCTCTCCTAAGGAAAGCTGGGTCTGGGCTTTTGGAACAGGAATTGATACACTCTGCTGAGCTTTTCTGGCAGGTGACCAGGACTGAGGCAACTTTAGCAGACAGAAAGAAACAGAAGTCCAGGAGGAGAAAATTTAGCGAGTCCACTGGAGTGGCCATTGGAAGCAAATTGGTCACTGTGGTACTCATTGCTCCAACTTTGTAAGACATTTTTAGATTCCAGAAAATTGTCCCTAAACCCCCAGCACAGCATCTGTATGGTGGTGTGACAAGCTCAAGACAGCACGCTTCTCTGTATTTGGCCATTTACAGCCACTTTAGCTTTTATTCTATCAGAAGGAGACTTGTTCTAATGAGGAAGTTCCGCAAATATGGGCATTTGAGCCCAGATGTGAAGAAAGGCACTGGGGCATTTAAGTAGTGGAAGGGAAAGCTTTCCCCTACTAGAAGAAAAGCAGGAACCAGCGAGCAGCGGGACAATCTTCAGCTTGTTCCCAGGACGGGAGAGTTCCCCACTGTAGGGAGATGCTTGGATGTGTCCTGAGAGTGACAACGTCCTACTCAGGGATTTAGAAGGGCATGCGTTCATAAGAAGAAACCAGCTGGGTATGAATGAAAATCTAATAATTTACTTTCTCTTTAAAAAAAAATAATAATAGTTCCACATTGTGCAAATGTGAACTCGACCTTCCTGAGAAAGAGCTGGGAGTCTCGTCTCTAAGTTGCCTTCTTAGAGCTCTGAAATCCATGGAGGACTGCCAAGTGGGGGCAGAGAGACTTTCCACCCTCTCGCACACGCAGATTTCACAAATAAGGAAGGCATATCGAGGGTATCCAGAAGGTTGGATACCCTCATTAGTTCCATATTTATCACAATGTATAGTTATTATTTCTGTCCACAGAATAGCAGCATATTTTTATAACGTAATGTGTTCTCTAATTACAAACCACTAACACTGCAGACATTGAAGTAGAACAGCTCCGGGCGCCTGCAAGGCTCTGTACTCACTTCCAGAAGCCCGGACTGCCTTCTGAGCCGGCTCTGCTCCCGGTACGTCTCCCAGCCGAGACCTCAGCCTGTTCCTCCCTTCTGAGACCCAGAGCCCCACTGCCTTTCTCAAGACTTGGTAGAAAAAAGAAGGGAACCTTAGAACAGCGTCTGTAACCTTGCTTCATGTCGGCTTCCTTCGAGATTCACAACGTTTATTTCACTCTTTCTCTAAGCCCCTAGAATAGTTTCCCTAAATTTTAAAGTAGCGAATTGAATCTCTTGTGCTTATTATAAAGCTGTATAAGAGCAAACCCTTACAGAAATCTTTAAGCAGAGGCAGCCATGCTATTGGGATCTCAGATCCCCACATTCCGCAGCTCAAACACATTAGCACAGGGAGCAAGGCCCCAGGGCTTTATTCCATGGATAATTTGCTCACCGCCTGAAGGTAGGATGAAATCAGACTTAGAAAGCAAAAGCCTTGGGAATTCTGTCCTCATCCGTAGGTGCAGGGCTCGTTCAACTAATTAAGGTTGAATACACCTGTGTAACACAGGAGAGAGTAACAGGTCAGGGGAAGGTGGCCTGCACAGTGGGACCAACCTCGGGAACCATGCTGAGTCACCAATGCTAAAGAGCGGTGGTTCCCTACGGGAAATACGGGCCAAGCTGGATAGAGCGCCTAGCTGGGGCTCGGAGAAGGCGTGGGTCATATGCAGCCGAATGCAGCCGCTGCGGACTGCGCACATGTTGGCGTGAGCACACGCACACAGTGCACACGCCGCTCAGCCACCATGGCTCTGGAATAGGCCTGGGACCCTGGGCCGCGGAAGAGCTGCAAGCTGGCACTCGGCTGTCCTGAGGCATCCTCGAAAGGTGAGGAGCAGGAGCCCCACACAGGACAAGGAGGGGTCCTGAGGAGCAGCAGAACAGTTTTCGTTTACCTTGTCCCTTCTTAAGTTGTTATTTGCATTTTTACTGAGGTGTGACTCCCACAAGAGAAACGGACAGAACTTACAGGTATTGTCTGATCATTTTTGCCAAGTGCGTGTGTAGTCACAACCTCAGCCCTGTGAAGCTGCTGGGCGTGTGTCGCATACCCGAGGGCTGCCGGCCTCGTATATCAGTGCTTCACGTCCAGGGGACTTCCTCTGAGTGAACCTGCACTTCAGCAGGCCCAGGACAGCAATGTTCATGACCCAAATGAGCGGGCAGGCAGCTCCAAAAACTTTACCATCAGGGTCTGAGAGTAATCAGTGAATCTCGCATGGCGATCTTGTTGTCCTTAGACTATTTCCCAGAATGCATTTATTGTAAAGATATTCATATCTTACCCCACATTATTTTTATACATCTAAGTATAATGTTTGGATGAAAATATATACTATGGTTTCACAGGAGGGGCTTCCCCTATGCACACTTGCCAATGAGCATACCATCTACTTCTCTGAAAAGCTGTCTTATCCACCTTTACCCTGACCCTCACTCTGTAAACGTATATCATGTGTTGTGTTTTTAGAAAGCCATATTTATGCTTTTAAATTATTATGTATTTGATTTAGAATTAAGCATTAGTTGTCCTGAACCTATTTTCTCAGTAACATTTTCACAAGCCTGGTGGCAGAAACAGGATAAAGCCTGATCAAAGGTAGGCTGCCACTTTGAGATAGGTGCTCATTACAGGAAAAGCATCCTTAAACAGTAGAATGCATGTGTGTCCTGAAGGGAATTCTCTTTTAAAAGAGCTTTAATCCTGTTCATGAGGGTTTCACTATCACCATCACCCAAGATTTTGTTTCCTGTGCCAGCCATTGAATGTCAGATTTAAACAAAATTTGGAAGAATGCAAGCTTTGGTTCATAACAGTATATAACTTTGCAGCCCTGACAGCTAACACAGTACTTGCCTATAAGAGCTACCCAATACTTTACTGAATAAAATTATCTCTCTGTAAATGGTGGAGGATTAAAAAGTCACAGAAAATGTATCTGAAGCGGCATCTGAGTGATTTGTTCAAAGCGCTGACTGTAGCCCAGTAAAAAATCACCTGTTACCCTTTCTGCTGGTTCCATCGCCTTGCACACATCTGAGCAGAAAGCAGCTCCTTTAACCTCACAGGCTGCCATCTGTAAAACAGAATTAAACACCCGTCAAAATAAGAAAATTATTCACAAGAAGCTCTTGTGTCATAGTAGACCAACGTGGTCTACTAGAGAAAGTGTCACCACTCTCTCTTCCTTCCTTCCTTCCTTCTTTCCCTCCTTCCTTCCTTCCCTCCTTCCTTCCTTCTCTCCTTCCTTCCTAACAGTTATTTTTGAAATAAGTGTGGATTTTTAAATTTCAGTTCCAATCCAAAACATAAATAAAAATTTTCACATAACGGGCAGCTAAAGAATAAAATGGCTGCAAAGGAGTTTAGGCAGTAGTGCCTAGGAAAGAAGTCTTTTGTAAGGTTTTAATAAATGGTAAACATCATTTACTTCAGTGCTAACATTATGCTGAGTGCCGTCTGTCAAGTGCTACTAAGTGCTAGATAGTTTAACCTCATTCTAAGACCTCAGGTTCATTGCAAATAACTGTACACATTTGCCTCCTACTTTATGATTTCCTGCATTTCTGTGTGTCTATGATTGTGGAAGACAGGACTGTGTAGAGGTTAATGGTGCAAATTTCAGAATATGCTTGACTCTAATATTGATTGTACCATTTGTGGATTTGTAGCCTTAGCCAATTCTATTAATTTCTCTGGCATTCTATTTCCTTGACCAAAATGTTTAGGAAAATGCCCTGCAAGGGGCCACTGTACTTATCACTGGAGCTCTGATACCGTATTCTATTTATTTGTTTGACAGGCAACATTCAGAAATTGTAACAATGATGATAATAACAGTCTTCTTCGAATTTTATAAGCCCATGAAACCAAAAGGATTTTGTCATTTTCTATTTTACACAGAGAAAAATTGGAGTTGGGATCATTAAATTTCTCGAGATTAAGTGACCTTCCCAATGGCCCTACCACAATAGTGAAGTAGAAATTGGGCCTCAGGCTGATGGATGCTGAGCTCCCCCCACAGTGAACCCCTGCGAGCTAGCAGGATGTCTCCCAGGCCTTCCTTTGGTTTGCTTGTCTTTGTAGCACCATCGTTGGCTCCTATGAATGAAAAGCCAGTGTGGTGCAAGGGAAGGATTTGTGTGCACACAAATCTCTGTCAGGAAGAAATTGAATCCATCCAGTCCTCCCCACTGAGTGAGCTTGAAGGGAGGTGATTTTGCTATTCTTTGCAGATGGTCCCCACGTACCACGCAGCATCCATGAGGAAAAGAAGACATGGTGGCTCCAGCACTTTATTAAACATCTTTTGAAAGACTATCAAAAGATCTTGATTTATAGAATCTTGTAAAGATATAAAAACATTACCAGCTACAAAGATAAATGGTTGAAATCAGACAGGAACTGATTTTTTGGACAAGAATTTCTAGTCTTACAGCACTGTTTGTTTTTCTCTTAAGTGCACATTCTGAGAATTTGGTGTTAAGCAAACCACATTTGAACAGCCTGGTACATAAAGGTATAAAGGCAGGCACATTCATCCTCAGAGAGAGTGCAGTGCAGAATCTTTTATATATATATATATATATATATATATATATATATGAATAAAATATATATTTGGTAGACATGGGGATTGAACTCAGGCCCTTGCACTTGCCAGGGAAGCACTTATTCCACTGAGTCATTTATTCTTTATCAAAGCACATTTTAATTGAGTAGCAAATTAAGAAGTGTGCTCCCTGCACGTGTGAAGGCAAAGGTGCACAAAAATAGATGTAGCAAAATAAACCTTCTACCAAAGTGACATGGCTTTACCTAGCTAGAGCTGTGCAAACCAATGCTTGTTGAGATTGTGGACAGTTTTCAATTCCAGCAGTCATGCAGCATGGGAGAGAAGGTAGCAGGATTTCACATAAAAAATGTGTGTATAAGTTTTGTAATATGTATCACATGCTGTACATAAAATGTAACAGTATTTTTACCCAGAAACATTGGATTAAGACTGTGCAATGAAATATGACATGGTTGCTGGAATATGTCAACAGTCCTCAGCTTGTTAGCTCTGCTGATCGCAAGAGAGGATGGCAGGAAAGGAAACCCATCCACACTACAAACTCTACTGACTCCATATTCGAAGCATGTTATAGCATTTATCATATTGTTATGAAGGTGAAATACACTCAAAATAAAAATTTACTCTCCTAGGCCTTAGGGATCAGGAATTCCAATTAGTTATTTTGATAATTGATATATAAAAATAATTGCATCTATAATTTACATTTTTAGAGCCAACAAATAGCTCAGTGGATTAAAGCACCTACAAGCAGGTGCAGGGACCAAAGGTTCAATCTCCAGGCCTGCAGTGCCAGGCCCTGCAGCAATTGAGACTGGGCGTGGTGGTACAGACCTGTAGTCCCAGTTCTTAGGAGGCTGTAAACAGGCAGATAAATATGAGTCCAATCTAGTAGTGAGACACTGAACACCCTATAGACCCTTCCCTAAAATACAAAAAAAACCAATAATAATAATAATAATAATTTACATTTTTAGAGCACATTTACCATTTTCAAAGTGTATTTACAGCCATTATTCTAAGAGAGTACAGTGTCAACACTGTTAAGCAGAAATTCACTACTTGCTAGGACTTGACTATGTAAGTGTACGCTACTGTTAGTTTCATGTTACACACAGAATTTTAAAAATAGTTTTGAAATGTCATGTGAGTTGTTCAAATATATACTCATAAGTGGTATAATGTTAGCTTCAATTCAATTCAAAACATTGGACAATAAGATTGTTAAAGCCTGAAAGTAAGGAAAATTGGTTTCCCTTGTGAGTCTACATGGAATAGTTGAATCCCAAGTTTTCAGAAACTGAATGCTTTTCTACGCTTCTGTAGAACATCAGTCATTTACCTACTGCATAGCACCCATAATAGAGAGGCATGAAATATAATTGTTTAAGTACTTTCTACTTCCCGGAGTCTTTATTTTTTTAGAAGACGAGAGCCAAGCAGATTATCACAATACTCCCATTACAGGGACTTACATAGTGCTTCCTGATTCTTATCCCAGCCCAAATCAAATTATTCCTCTGTCTTCAGTGGAAGTTGGAAATGAGAACTTCCAGCCACTCAACCTTGTTCTGACCTACTTCATCTCATACTCACAGTTCTGACCTGGATGTTTACTTCCAAGTATCTCAGACTTTTTCCTGAGCTCTCCTCCTTTTTAGTAGGAGTAAGGAAACCTTTGTCCACCTCACTGTTGACTCCTCCAGCTACTAACTGCCCCTGTTATGTCAGAAATGAACATGTTAGCATTGTTCATATTACCCCTGGGATTCCACATCTTGCCCATGGCGCTGTGGTGTGAGTGTACTGGTTGCAGGAGCCTTTCCCGTGCCATTCCAAGTAATGTCACTCAAGAGAAAGTAGGAAGAATCCTTAAGCACAAAGGCATAGGTGAAGAGTTAGTGAACAGAAATCAAACTGCCTGGGAAATACCCCAAAGACAACAATTGGGATTTTATCCTTTTGAAAATGTTCTGCAGGTCAAAAGAAATCACCAAAAGAATAAAAAGAAGATTCAAGAAGTGGGAAATAATTATAGCCGACTGTTATTCAGACAAAGGACTCCTATGTACAATATATAAAAATTTTAAAAATCAGGCCTCCAAAATTCAACCACCCATTCCAAAAATGGGTACCTGAGATGAATACGCATTTCACAACTGGAGAGACACAAATGGCAAATAAATACATGAAAAATGCTCAACATCACTGCTCAATCAAGAGATGCAAATTAAAACAATGCTGAGATGATATCTTATGCTGGACAGAATGGCTATTATCATGAAGTCCACCAGTAATAAATGCTGGAGAGGCTGAGGGGGGAAATGGGACCCTTCTCCACTGTTGTTGGGAGGGTCGGCTAGGAAAAACATTGTGGAAATCAGTATGGAAATTCCTCAGTAAGCTAGGATTGGAGGTCTCGATTTAAGACAGCCATTCCCCTCCTAGCTATTTTTCTAAAAGAATTGAAATCATCATACCACAGCGATATATGCACACCCATTTTTATAGCAGCACAATTTGTCATAGCTAAAACTTGGAAACAACCCAAATGCCAAGCAACTGAGGAATGGATAAAAAATATATGCTATTTTTACACAATGGAGTATTATCCAACTATAAAAAAGGTAAATTCAAAGCTTTTGTAGATAAATGGATCCAATTAGAGACTATATTGGTAGGTAAAATAAATCAGACCCACATGTACAAACATCATATCATCTTGCTAGTGTGAGAGCCTGAAAGAGTAACGAAAATCTAAGAGGTGCAGCAGATACCATGAAAGGGAAAGAAATTTTTCAGTGGAAAGGAAAAACTGGGATCAGGAATAGGAAAAATAAAAGAAGGGGAGAAGGTGTGTTTAGACATATATGCAGAATAGTTTGAATAATTATATAGTCAACTTCTGCTGGTCTTTTGAATTGTTTTTTTCTTCTAACTCTGATTTTTTTTACTCTGATTTTTTTTCCTGTTTTGAATTTCTTATAACATCTTTGTTATTGTTTTGTTTTGTTTTTCTTTAAATGAAACGTGAGTATTTTTACTGTAGATCTTTTTCTTCTATGTTTTGTAGAAACTGACACAAATCTAGCAGGTTAGAACTCCAGATCCTTTATCTTGCTCTTCCTTGTACTGGGGCCCCATGTGCACATGTGTCCTCTGCTCTAGGGGCTGGCCTGGCTTTATTGTTATCTAGAGCCCTAAATGAACAATTTATTAGTTTGAACAAAAACAGATATGCAATATGATAAAAATACCCAAATGACCGTGTATCAGAAAAAGTGTAAACTGATTTGCCTCTCATGGAGCAAGGTAAGTGACATGATCAGACTTTGTATCCTTAAAGCCACAAAGATCCGAGCTATTAGGACAGGCAGCTCTCTCCCAACTTAGCAGCTAAGATTTTCTACCCCTTTCTGATTTTTTTCCAGAAAGTAAGGAGAAAAGGATCAATGGCAAAATTTTCTTAAGATGACTTGGAAGCCATACATATTGCTTCCTCTTGCCTCACATTAGTGAGGATTTACTGAAAGAATTAGCTGTGGCTTTGAGAAAGACCGCAGTCAGAGTTGGGGTCGGGGAGACAGCTCGGTGGCATAAGCACCTGCCTGGAAAGCACAAGGTTATAAGTTCAATCTCTGGTACAAAAAAGACAAAAAACAAAAACAAAAACATTTGTCAGTTAAGTGTTGGTGAGAAAAAGCAAAGCACTCTAGTGGGGAGGATTTTTTTAAAAGGCTAATATGATCATCAAGCTAACAGATGAATTCTGCTTTTGTTGTTATTGTTCCTTTTTAAATAAGCCTCTGGTACATAGAATTGGATTAATTATAGCCCTTGGTTCCCAGTATGTACTCTCATGATTACTTTGTAGAAAGTCATTTCTGTTTGTTCATTTGTTATTAAATAAATCACTGCCCTACATAGAAATGAAGCTGCTTCATTTTTTTGTCCTATCATTACAACAAAATTTAGTGGTTTAAAATAATGGCATTTTATTCATCTTTACCCAAAGCTCTGTGGGTCAGCAATTTCCTTTACTTCCTAGGGATGATTCCTCTCATCTGCAGTTTGGGCCGGTGGCTCTGAGACAGCCTCACTCACAGTCACTGGGGGCTGCAGGGTAGGATGGCTGTGAGCTGGGATTACAGAACTAGCTAGGTCCCACATCTCTACTAGCTTCATTGCAGTGTCTTTACATGAAAGTGGAGAGAGTATTCTCAGGGGAGGCAGGAGAGGACAAGCAAAATCGTAGGTACACTCCAAGTCAACATCTGTGATACCTGGCTTCATCCCATTGGCCAAAGCAAGCCACGTACCTGCCTACTCAGGTGTGTAGACATCGGAAGTCGTGAACACATTGAAGTCATTGTGACAGCAACCTACCGGCGTGGATAGAACCTGTGGCCTTGCTCCATCCCACCCACCTGCCTTCACTACCCAAGATAATGCAGTTCTGGAACTCCTGTCATCAAGAGTTATATGCTTTTCTTTCTATAATTTTACTTGATTCTAATTTTAGAAAAAGGGACTCATACAGTAGAGTAGATCACTCTTTGAAGATTATATTGATGAAATACTACTTCACTAACAACTGTCAGTTACCTTATGGTCAATACTATTTGCTGTATGAATACACACTTAAGCACTGACTACCAATTTAAGCACTGACTACCACTGGTGAATACATGCTAAAAAGTGCATTGTTGGGAAAATTTATTATTATAAAAATATCATGGTTTATTTCATAAGCCAGTATGGCTGTGCTGGTACTAGATGATTTAATCTTAAGGGGCCACTGTTTTCTATCCAGGGCATTGTTGACTATAACCTTCCCTTGTTTTTCAAAGAGGATAGCTGAATTACGTTGGAATTTTGCTACAACGAACAACAGTATTATGAACTTTCTGGAACATTTCTTCCACTACACATATCCAAGTGCTTCTCCTGGGTACATGCTGGAACAGGGTGGTGAATAGTCATTGCTGAGCAATAATGAGGAATCACTGGCCAAAGTTGTTGTATCAATTTCTATTCTTAGCAGCAAAGTATAGAAGACCTTATTGCCCTCTAACCACTTTACAACTCAGCACACTACTGAAAAGCTTCTTGATTTTTACAATTAAATAGGAATAAAGCCATGTCTCACTGTGGCTTTGACAACAGTGACTGCATGGCCTGTTCTGAGTTTTGCTCGCTGCTGAGTTCACTGTTCTTACCCTCTGCCAGTGTACCTACAGCTTCCTATTTTTCTGACAGTTCTTGTGATTAAAGGCCTGTGACCATTTCCAATATCATTATCATTACATTCTTTCTGCATCTAAGATTCTGCCTTTTGATTTCTTTGCTTTTTTTAATTTATTTTTTTATTTTAAGACACCTTAACAAGACAGATTCAATAAATTAATACATTGCAAACTGTTTTCATACTGTTATGGTATCGCACAAGGTGCATACATGATATTATACTTACAGACATTATCATAGCAGATGTCTCTTATCAGTAAATTAAGAGTGTATCTGTTTACTTATCTTATTTTTTATACCTGAATTATATCAAAAATTCAATAATCATTTTCCTAGTGGATGACCATAGTACTAGAAGCCGACATAATATCCTGTCCAACCACCATCAGTGCAAATCTTGCCTCTCATAGGATTATGTAGAAGCACAGCGTTATCTATCCCAACTGTACTGTCTATACACACACATCACGATTTTTTCTTTCTATACCCCTTCCTTTGTCTACACCTGTCAAAGGTGGGCACTCCATTGTCATTGTGGAGGTCAGTGTAGAGACTCCTCAAAACAGTAGGACTAGAAATCCCATTCAAGCTGGCTATCCCCCTACTGGGAATTTTCCCAAAGGATCTGAAAACATTGTATCATAGTGATATATGTGTACCTATGTTTATAGCAGCGCAATGTGTGATAGCAAAATCTTGGAAACAACCAAGATGTCCATCACATGAGGAATGGTTGAAAAAGATGTGATATTTCTATATAATGGAGTATTACTCAGCTGTTAAGAATGATAAGATTTCTTTGCTTTGAAAGCTTTCATTTTCTGGAATCCCAGAACAGGGAAAATAGCATGGATTGGAACTGGTAAACTTGGTCAGAATTTCTATCCTAGGTCCTTAGCTGCTGTGCCACCCTCAGCAGTCCTGTTCCCAAGTGTTCTCACGTGTGAAATAAATGTAATAGTTCTCATTTTATTGTAAGACTCATACACGGAGACAAATGCAAGGGAACACACAGCACTTGGTGCACTGAGAGCTCATGCTTAGAGGCATTGCTGGTGGCCCATCAGCCCTCTATTTGTATGCCAAGTGGAAGCACCAATCTTACATAGCATGGAGGCCACATAGACAAGCTCTGCCTGAAGTTAAGGGTGCTTTTCAGTTTTCATCCATGTCAAATAAAGTAGTGAGCACGCTGTGACTCATGAGAACATACTCAGATCTGACAAATCCAGTCAGCTAACTTCTAGACACAGTCTCAATGATTGCTTTGAGGGTCATTAGCCACTCTTCAGGCTGCCCATGAGTTATGACAGTTCTGTCGGGGATCCTCAAAATAGCATCAGTAGTAAGGAAAATAAGACAATTAAGGTCCTTGGATACAGCACTACCCCATGGGAGAGTTGGTGTGAGTGGATGTGGGGGCAGAGTGCTACCCCGAGGGCTGGGCGCCCAGTCTTATAAATCTGCGTCCCCTAGAAATGCCCTGGGTGACTGAAAATATCCTGACTTGTCTGCAGGCCAGAGTTTCCTGAGAGAAGTTGTGTACACAAAGCTGACTGTTTACTGAGTTGAAGAAAAATGCACCTGAGAATGGACATGGTGGATATTTTCCCAGGGCATCCTACTGCTCTTGTTCAGGTCTAACATGTGCCCCAGTTTTCATGTATTTGGAAGGTGATGGGATCCTGGGATACTGCACTCCTCAGAAAAATAATCCATTGATGAGTTTGGTATCTGGAGGAGCAGTAGAAGTGGAGCCTGGGTGGAGGTGAGCCCTGGGGTAAGGTGGGAATGCAGGCTCTTGTTGCTAGCTCTTCCCTTCTCTGTTTGCTCGCTTTGGAGCATTGAATGGCTTTTGTCTGCCGTGCCCTTCTATCCAACCAGAAGCCAAAACTAATCTTTTTTCCTGTGCTGTTAGGAGTTTTGTTTCCCATCTTAAGAAAAGAGCCAAGACACAGCCACATTCGCTGCTCCTCAGCTGGCTCTGCCTGCATAGTACTTCTGAGGGTCCCAGGATAACGCAGCCTTGCACAAGTTCAAAGTCTCTTATTAAAGACCTGCTCAAAGGACCTGGTTCAGTAGTCCAGTGATTCTTAGCATGGTTATAGGTGGCTACTTTTTCCCAGGGGTCCATACTGGTATCAAGAGTGCCCTTTAGAAGCCGTAATCTAGGAATGGCCCGGGTCTTGTTGCTGGGTCCATCATGCCTGAAGCATATCCTTCACTGTACTGCATGGCTCCCTTCCTGGTGTGTCAGGGTCTAGTGTCATCCAGGAGCAACATTTCTGTCATGTTCTTGTTGAAGCTAAACTAAACACTACTGCTAAAGAAAAACTTGTATTCAGGATGTTTAGATCAAAGAAATTGTTTGAAGGTATGCAAATTTGACTCCCCAAGACCCAGACAGGTATGGAAAAGCCACTAAAGCAGCTATGTCTCTACAATGTGTGATACAAGGGCAGTAAAGGTCTAAGTAGACCCAGAAGTTGTGTTGCAAGTCCCTGCTCCTCCGCTGCCCACCAGTATGATTCCCAGTGAATCCACTCTCTTCTCTGGGCATCAGTTTCTCATTTAGAAATCAGAGTTAATCACATCCATTCTGACTTCCTGGAGGCTGAAAGCAGATAATGCATACTGTATTACATCAGAGGCTGTTACGCCACCTCCTTCTGTTTCTGCAGTGGCCTCTGTCACCTATACTCACTAATCTTTAGCTGATGGGACACTGTGGTAACCATACCCTGGATACTTTGGGTCTACACAGCACTTGCTCAGAGGAGCTGAGCGCAGGGGGGACTTTGCTCTGTGCTGTCCCCAGGGGAATTCTCACTGTGGGAGAGCTCAGAGCTCAGACATATTTTGCAGTATAATCAGCTCAAAATCTCTTCTGATTGGTTTCAGCCCAGTTCCCTTTGCTGTGTTCCCTGGGACCAAACTTCTGTCTCCAGCAGTGTCTTCAGGCATAGTGCCAGAGCACCCAATTAGAGACCCTAGGAAGATGCCTGCCGCTACCCAGGGTGCAGCTGTATTCTGGTCAGGGTCCTGATACCAGTGTTTGGGACGCTGCTTTGCACTAGTCAAATGCAGTCTGCTCCAGAGTAGACAACTAACTAGAGTCTCTTGTGGCGGCTCATGAGCAGTCTGGCTATGACGTGAGGGACACTTGTCCCTTTGCAGACACATTCCATAGTAAAAGTGTGTATTTTTTGTTTCAGGAATCTGAGGTCAGAATCTCTCTCAGTTACATGGCTTTTCTCTCACTAGTTACTATATTCAGTTTCCTTATGTGTAAAATACAGTAATAATGCCTACTTTCCCAGGCAGGTATTAAGTGACTTAGTTTATTTAAAGTGTGTACTGTAGTGCTTGCCACATATTAAGATGTCAATATTAACTGGCACAATTATCACTACATTATTATGTAATTTACATAATCTCATTCCCACCTTGGGTTTCAACTTTGTTCAAATAATTTACTTTGTCAATTAAGTGAATAATCACATTTGCCTTTTTGACAAGATATTTTATGTTCCTTTTTTAGTTTTTTATCTGACATTATACATGTTCCCAAAAAATAGCCCAGGAACTCTGGGGTGCATAAAGGCCAATAAAGAGAACCAGAGTCTGATCAGTCCCCACCTGTCATGCTTTCTGCCACCAGAAAGCATGGTGCTATAAGGATTAAAGTCCTTGTATGCCAAGCTTGGCTTTGATTGCCTTCAGGGTGTTATAGGTTGGGGTTTTCAAGAGAATAATACAGGACACACAATATATGGGATTATTTTATAAAAGTTACCCAAAGGGTCATATCTAAAGAGAATACAGGAAATCTCTCTGCATGCTAATGACCAAAGAATCCAGCTGAGGGCCTCGACCCCCCAAGAAATGTCCTGCATACATCTAGCTGAAGACATAGATCCCATAACAATGCCCCTCAAGAGTCCAACTGGAGGCCAAGAGGCCACAATAATGCCTCATGTAGACCTGCTTCATAGAGATGCACGGGGAAGGCCCATAGGTCAGTGGTGGAAGCTAGAAAGTCTGTGCCAGTGGGATAAAGGATCTGGGCCAGCAGGCTGAGGGATCTGCCCTGGGGCCAGGAAGTGATGCTCAAGGGAAGAACCAGAGCACCCTTCAAAAGCACCACAGCCATCCTTAGGGATGAGGTCCCGAGCTCCTCTGAGGATGAGAACAGCCGAGCTTATCAGGAAAGCCAGTATGACAAGCTCCTCCAGGAGAACAGACCCAAGAGTCTCTGTACTGCTTCCTACAGCACCCTACAGCTCCCTACAGCTTCCCTTCTTCCGCACCAGCTCTGCCTCTCACACACCCAGCAACCATCCTCAGGTGGCCGTCCATACCCAGCAGTGTGCTGGTTTAGTTCAACTGGGCATTAGTCACAAGTTGACTACCATTTGTCAATCCACCACAAGGAGCATCCTCACCCTTAGCGCTCCTCTACCTAAACTGTAGGTTGGGGAGCTGACTCTGGCAGGTGCGAATATTTAGGTCTTACATACAGTCGACTTCTGACTGGTTTCAAGCAAAAAGAGATCGTGCCAGGAGACTGGGAATGGACAAAGGAAGAAGTCAGGTTTTGCTTCCCCACCTCAGTCTCCTGGTCCATAGTGTCTCTCATTCCTTTCCTTGCTTTTCCTAGGTCTCTTCTCCAGATCATCTCACACTTCTCCACCCAGATCCTCTTTACTGCCATCTTTGGCATAACAAGTGGTCCACTTTGATTTCCCTTGCCATACAGACTGGAGATGGCTGTTTTCCTCCTGTTTGGCCCCTGACTGATGTGGTTCACTGGCTGCCTGCTAGGGCTGCAAAGGCCTCCCTCCTTAGTCCTGAGATTGTGCTTTTGGGGCCTGCAGCTTGATGCTCCCTGGTTGCTTACACATGGACTCTGGCTCCTGAGGGTCCTCCAGCCTTCTGATTGCACCCAAGAGGGGCCGGCAACATGGAGCTCTTCCGAGGGACCTGCCTGTGCTGGATCCTGGGAATGAGGCTTCTTTCTGCCACCCAGGGAGTGTTTAATCAAAGGCAGTGTGACACTGCACACTCCTCCATGCTGCCACAGTGCCTGTGCAGGCCAGAGCACCAGATGCTGTTTCCTACTGTGTGTGTCTGTGGATTTGTGGCCTACTATGTGGCCACCTCTTGAGGCCCCAGATTCCATCTGGATCCCAGGTGCCTTTTCAGTGCCTGCCCCATGGAGGCCGTCACTGTATGTCTAACAAATGAAGAAAAGAATAAATTAATAACTGAATGATACACTCATTAATCAAGTATTGGAAGGAGAAGGCAGATATGCAATGAAGGAAATGCAGGGGAGGAAATGAGAGCAGAAAATAGAGGAAACACAATACCTAGAATACTCACAGCGCACAACTTCCAATTCCAAGACTGGGCCCCACCTCTTAAATCCCAGAAGCATCTTTCACTGTTTGATTGAAATAACAAGAGAGAAGCACGAAGACTCTTCTGAAAAGCTGTGGAAGCACTCCAAGATTCTAAAACTGTGGCTCGGGTCCTGCCTGCCCTTTGGCCTCCTGGCCAGCTCTGCCCCACCAGACACCATGGAGAAGGTACAGGGCTGCAGTGGGCAGAAGGATGACACCTAGGGCCGACCGCAGGTTGGCGATTCAACTTGGCTGGCTGTGGGAGCCTCCCCAGGGCTTGGTGAGACACTGGGGTTGGGGGGTGTCACAGCAGTGCCACCTCGCTGTTCGTGCCTGGTCTTCATCCCTACCCTTCTGGAACTTTGTTCCACCACATCCTTCCACCATGATGTTGTTGGAAGCCAGCCAGTGTTGGCCTGAAAACTGGGAGCCAAACTCAACCTCCCTCCTTTAAGTCCTGTGTATCAGCTGCGATTGCCAGCAGCCCTGACACTGCTGCAGCTACTCAGAGACATGAGTCCTCCCAGCAATAGATCCTCTCCTCACTGTATAGATAAAGGACATTAAGAAAACTTGTCCAAGATTTCCTGGCTAGAAGCTGGTCTAATTTGGATTTGGACTCAGATCTCTGCAGTACTAAAAACGACCCATCTCTGCCCCCACCAGTGCTGCCTGTACCACAACACGAAGAGTTGTGATTGATCAGTGCAGCTAGAGGAGGAAAGGGGCCGCTGCCTGGCATCACCAGCTTTGTAAAACACTGCTTTGAGAAATACTATTTTACATGAAATTGAAAACAGGAAAATATGTCTACCGGAGATTTCTTCCAGTGCTTCCTGGAACGACTCAGCAACGGAACTGTGTAGGTACAAACTGTCTTTCGAGAGTTTAATCCACTTTTTAGGTCAATTGATTTGATTTTCTCCCCTGTGAAGCTTCCCGAGTTCCATCTGTCACTGGCTGGATTCTAGGCAGGTACACAAAAGCTCTCTCAGGAAGGTGTCTGCGTACCTGTCACGTCCCAGGTTTGCCCGCCATCACAGGACGCATGCTGGTCAGTTTTCCAATGCCCTGCATTCCTAGTGCTCCCCCTTCAGATCATCAGTGGCACCTTTGCTTGTCCATTCTGCCACTCATTTGTCTGCTGTGCAGATTTGGCAACAGCCCCTGAGAGAGGCAAACTGGCATGCACGGGGCCCCTCCTCACGTCTCCGCTTGCTCCCTAAATATCACTGCACTCTGGAGCCCCACCAGGCCAGGGGAGCCCACACGAGTGCACACAAGTCAGTGCCACCTTCCACCACTGTTCACTGAGGTGACTGCAACAGATGTGGGAGTGTGTGAGGACAGGTAGCACTGCCCAGCAGACAGGAGGAAGCTGGTAGGAGGAAGAGCGCTGGTGGCAGTCTCAGGAGTTAAGGGAGGGACACCTCCCTTATGCAGACAGAGAGAGGATCAGCATGCTTGGATGCTGCAGCTGGGGCTCTGCCTCCATGCATCTGCCGGCGGACCCAGAATGAGTCCTCAGGGAAATGGCTCAGTGCCGAAACCAGAAGGCCGAGCTTGCAGGGCCCACTGGTCCTTCGTTCCATTTTGTACTGGAGCTCTCATCCCCCTCAGTGGCTCAGAGACCCCACCTGGGGGAGCGGCTGGCCAGCGCCGAGGCCCAGCCACCTCCCTCATAGCTGCAGCATTTGCATTAAACTCAGATGCCTAGACATGTACTGAATACAAGAGAGCATGGGAGAAGAGTAAGAAATCTCTGCTGGGCCTTCGCCCTGCTGTCACAAGAGCATCTTATCCTCAGGAATCAGTTACTCTATGCGGAGTCTTCTCCCTGGTGTGCTTCTGACCAAGTGATTTCACACCCATCTGCAAAGCTTTGGAAGTAACTTCAAGCATGAAGTTGTGACCCTTTCACGCTCTCGGGACACTGTGTTTTGTGATGTCACTTTTGCCTTGAGATGTAGCTGTCTGTGATAAGGCAGTAGAGCTCCGTCTGGAATGCAGACTCCAGGGACCAGAGTAGCCACTCCATGTGCCCTGAGCCAGGACATGGATAACCTTCAGGAGCTACACGCTGATGTGCACATGCTCAGAGTCATGGATGGCCTGGATGCTGAGCTTCTCGTTCCTGAGTGCCCAAGTCTCTGCGATGCTCGAACAACACTGGCAAGTCAAGTCACGCAGCAAAGCTCCCACCCAGCACCAGGACATGGCAGGCACTCCACAGGTGCTGTCTGCTCATACACACCCTCTCCTTTTCTCTCTCCTCTTCAGCCCTTGCAACAAAGGAGCTGGTACTGTTCTGCTACGCGGGATGATTATAGGACCCAAATAAAAACTATATAAATGAACTAGATTATAGAAGTCTAGCTATTCTCTTTCATCTCCAGGAAAAGTGACCACAGGGAGCAAAAATACATAATCAAGGAGAGAGATAAATGTCATGCAAAATTGCCACCCCCAAATAAAAGGTGAACTGCACTACACTCTCCCTAACAACCATGTTGTAAAGACTGCAGCATCTTGCTGAGCCTGCGGTGCCTTATAAACCCCCGCAGACACTGAAATTTTGTGAGCTGTAGGTTGCAGAAACCCACAGAGCTGCAGAAGCAAAGGTTTAATGGTATTTTAAATGTTTTGACTACAGAAGGTAGAATCTGCGGTCCAATCATTGCCAGAATATTTGATGTGCTGTCAGCCACCATGGGACCCATACACTCTCCAGCCATCTGCAGCAAGCATGGGCCATGTAGGAGGGGACAGCAATGGAGCCAAGAGTGTGAGGAGCCCTCTGTCCCGGGGGGCATCTCTGGGTCACATGGTGTGACCCTCCCCGCAGCTATCTCTTTGGGCCTGCAGGCAGCTGGTGCTCTCAGTCCTTCCCCAGACACCATGCTCTAAGGCGACAGGGTTCCCTGGAATACCTGACTTCCTGAGTTCCCCACCCCATGAAGGTTCATGAGAATATAAATGGGTAAAAGCTGCATCCCCCTATACATGATGCTAAGCCCCACTGATAGGTTTAAATTAAACCACTCCATGCACCCAGACTCACAACAGTATTATACAGAATAGCCAGAGGACAGATGCAACTGGGTGTCCACTGACGAACAATGGATGATAAACTTGGGTAACACATGTGTTGAAATGTTAGCTTGGGAAGGCCTTAAAATCCTCACACATGTTACCACATGTGTGACCTTTGTGGATATTATAATAAGTGAAATAGGCCAGTGACAACTGTACAAAGGCTGCTGAGATTCTACTCATGAGAGGCACTCAGAGGAATCAAATTCATGCAGAAAATAGAACAGTGGTGGCCATGGGCTGGCAGGAGAGGGAAGGGGGAGCTCCCTGATAAACAGAAAGCTTTGGCTTTGGAAGAAAAAAGAAAGTTCTGGAGACTGGGTTTATAGCAATGTGTGTACACAATGAAACTCAGCCCCACGCTTAGGAATGGCTAAGGTGACAGTGTGTGTCATGTGCATTGTATCACTGTCTGATATGATAATATCATTCAAAACTTTGGTGTTTTACAGTGTCAGGATCACTTAGTGACAGGGAGATAGCTCTGAGTGAGGGAGATGGTGACGGGGCGTGGTGTAGCCTGCAAGCACAAGGTGGTGAGTTCAATCCCTAACAGCAAAAGATTACTTAGTGAGATACCAGCGATGCTTTGTGTCCCCTTGGAATGGAAAAGTAGGCTCAAACATTGGAGAATGAGAGTGACCACCTCTGTGTGGTTCTATGTCCAGTTCTCAGCAAGAGGCCACCCCCTTGCCTCCAGGCAGGTATGCTGTTCCTGGATTTCATAAAAGCCATTTCTCTAAGCTCCTCATACTTGTAATTTAGATAGGGAGAGACTCAGGTTCTTCTAGAGTTGCATGGGAGTAAAAGGAAAAACAGTCTTTAGCAAAGTGAGGGTAGCAGAGACAGGGAAGATTCTAGAAGGTCTGGAAGGAGGGACACAGAGGCTGGGGTGTGCTGGGCTTAGATTTCTTGGAAAGCATCCAGCCTTTCACTTAGGCTCCTCTACACCTGACAGTGGCCAAGGCTTCGTCGAGGCTGCAGGACAGAGAAGACCAGCCTTCCAGTGTCAGCTCTCCTGGCCGTGACAAGGGCCTGATGCCTCAAAGCACATGAAAAGCGGGATGTCGGGAAAGCCTGGGAGGCGGCCTCCTGGGCACCTGCTTGGGGCCCTGAAAGCACAGCGCTCTGTGCAGGCTGCACCCCACACACCAATCTACAGGGCCACATGTCCCAACACTGACTGAAATTGGATTTGCCATCAATTCAGCAAGGTCAGCCCCTAAAACTGAGCTGACTTTGACTTTTAAAATGAAGTGAGACAGATGGGCATGATGCTGCTAGCCTGCAACCCCCACGCAAGGAGGCTGAGGCAGCATGCTCACCAATTAGAGAGTATCTTAGGCCACACAGTCAAGCCTCATTTTAAAACAAATAATGAAAATCAAGTGATATGACACCCTTTGTGAACTTCAATTTAAGTTTCTGGCTGCATGCTCATACATGCTAAATTTTAATTCAATTTAAAATAATTTTATTTTATTTTTAGTTAAGATTCTGTTTTTACTTTTTTAAAAAAAATTATGAGTCCATGTCTGCAGTGCCTGAGAACATATCGTCATGAAGAGCTGGTCGGCACACATGGCACAATTAATTATTTTGTGTCCACTTGCCCCTCCCCCATCTCTTGACCCCCTTCCCACTTACAAAAGAGGAGCACAAACGTAGACACATGTAGGGGCCATGATGGGGTGTTTCGCTCTGTATATGCTTTCTGGGATCATTAGAGCAACCTGACGTCTATTACTTGGCATATGTATGAATTTTTTTCAATGTGAATGATAAAAATCTAATAGGATTTTGAAATATGCAATGGACTACTAGAGTCCACTCTGGTTACCTTACTGTGTAATAGAACATAAAGAATTATTTTTTCTTAACTGGAACTTTATATATATGTTGATCAATTTTTCTCCATCCCTAGCTCCTTCACCAGCTTCTAATAACCATTGTTCTGCTATCTACTTCTATAAAGTTGAATTTTATTTTAGATTCCACATGTAAGTGAAATACTGTGGTATCTTTCTGTACCTAGCCTATTTTCATTTAGCATAATGTTCTTTAGAGTCATTCTTATCATCACATATGATAGGATTTGCTCCTTTTTATGTTCAAAATCCTTCTACTGTGCCAGGGTACTGCTCTGTCTGCTCCGGGTTGCTTTCCCCTTTTCTCTCTCTGCCATCTCATGGAGAGAGTTCTTGGTCTAGACTAGATTCCAGATTTCTCAGAAGACCTCAAGGACCTTTCAGTCTCTTTAATGTCATCGCTTGACCAGCTCTAGCTGTCACTGTTTTGCCCTCACGTACCCTACGAGCTTCAGAAAGGAAATAAAGGCCACTAAGCTTGTCCAAAGTCACTACAAACAGCGGGAAACCCAGGAAGACTAGCCAGGTCTGTCTGGCTCTAACCCAGGTACTCTTGCTTATAAAGAAAGCTGCTTCTTTATATGGTTGTACAACTAATGTTCATTAAGTGCCTCTTTGATTCTTAGAGTAAAACACTGGAGTGAAGAGAAAGCGCAATAACTTGCGGTGAGTGGCGCTGCCAGGCCCCCTTCTTGCTGGGAAGATCACTGGGGCTGCAGGTCAGCCCCGCCCCCTCCATTGCTACTGGGCAATGTGACCATGACCACGTGCCTCAGCCTCTCCTCTACTCAGTGCTCACTTCTGTAAAGCAAATACTAGTGACTAAATGGCTGTCACCTCTGTCATCCCTGCCCTCGCCAGTTTCCAACACACCAGGGTCAGCTCTATGGTCACTGCAGGTCCTGCCTTGCAGCGCTGTACCCAGCCCACCTTTGCTGTGGATGGATGGATTCGGCTCACACACCAGTGCTACTTCCACAGAGAGGGCCATGCAGGCTTTGTTGTGCTGCCGTGTGGCACCCCTTCCACCCCTTGACCTCCCTGAACAAGGCAAATCAGTCTGCGATGAAAGTGTTTCTTCCCTTCTGTCTATGCCTGCACAGGAAACTAGAGGTCTGCAGTGATTTTGAGTTCTGGCGAGGGCAGGGATGATAGAGGTGACAGTCATTTCGAGTTCTTTCACTCCTGGGTTCAATCAAGAGGAGATTGAAAATCACTCGTGGATTATCTGAACATCAATTAAGCAGTGTCTCATAAACTACAGTTTCAATCCATTTCATTCCTCTCTTCTTTTTCTGCATTTCTTTTTCTCTTGCCTTATTTTTTTTTTTTTTTTCCTTTCTCCTGCTCATTTATTCTCAAGCATTTGCCAGGGTGGAGACAGAGGGCCTCACAGTCATTGCCTTCCAGGCCCTCTGGGTCCAGAGGGGGAGCGCCTGTAGAAGCAGGAGAAAGTGGCAATAATCAGCCTTCAGCGCTAGCTAGCTTTGTTGGTGGAACTTGTGGAGGCGGGGCCTGCGCGGACCTTGGGAACCGCTGTAAAACCAGGGGAGGTGTCTCCATGTTCCTGAGAGGTGCCTCACTACAGGGGAGGGCTTTCCAGGGGAGAGTCCCTGAACAAGGGCACAGCCAAGGAGAGTGAGCTGGCCCCAACTATACCACTCAACCCTTCCGCCCTCGCTAGGAGGACTATTGCTTTGGGGGCCAGATGCTAGCTTCATTCCATATGATGACAACTGAAGCAAATGAGGAGAGGGAAGAAGCAGAAGAGGGCAAGGAGGAAGAGGAGGGAAAGGAAAGGGGGAGGGATGAGGGACGACAGGGGAAGAGGAGGAGATGGCACGTGACATCAGGTTCTAAGATGATCATTAAATAGCAAGGCCCCCAGTGATCAGGATATGACAGGAGTGACAACAATAACAACACACAGGTAGTAACGTTTACTGAATGGCTACTGATCTCAGATTTTCCTCTCAAACTTCAGTAACCCTCACCACAGCGATACGCTATAGGGGGCACAGAGTGGTAGGTGAAGAGAGGGAAGCACAGAGAAGGAAAATCTGCTGCCCCTTGTAGCACAGCTCTGAAATGGTGACGCAAAGATGGAAACAGAGACCTGAGTTCAGCACCAGAAAGCACCAATCAGCTTCCAGGCTGGATGGCTACGTTTCGTGGCCTCCCTTCTCTTCCCCTCCATCTTCTGCAAGAGAAATTCCAAGCACTTTCCCTTGCAGAACTCTAAGGCAAACCAACATGCTGTTGGATCACAGAGCATTTCTTAGCTGTGAAGCAATTTATGGAGTGGAGGTCCTGGAACCACTGACCACATTGGCTAAGTGAGAGTGCTCTTGAGGCTGTATGTATTGTGCATAAAATGTAGTCCTCATGTTTATGTGCTTCTCTCATGAAACTGGGAAAAAGGATAATGACTGAAAAATATAGGACTGCATGATTATGATTACTATGTTACTCTGTACCAGCCATCATGCACAGGACTTTATGTGTCTGATTTTTTTTTAATGCATTTGGTTGTTGTAGGGTCTCACTACACAGCTCAGACTCATGTTGATCCTCCTGCTTTCAGCTCCCCAGCACTGGGATTACAGGTGTTCACCACTATGCTTGGACTCTGTGGCCAGCTCAGCCCACCCTGGGGAAAGGGACTGGCATGGCATGTGGTGCTGGGGATCGAACCTCAGTCCCTGCATTCGCCTAAGCTTGTCTAGGCAGGCAAGCTTTAGTCAACTGAGCTATCTTGCTGGGCCCTACATCTGATTTTTTAAATTTACCTCATACAATTTTTGTAGCCCTTTCCTTAAACACCTGAGGGTGGCAGGTTTTTGTTTTATTTTTCTGTGATTACAGCTACCCAGAGTCAACTTTGGCTTTGAAAACATTACATGAAAATTATCAGAAGCAAATGATTCATAAAATTTTACTTGCACATCATTTTGATTAGTGTGATGAAATCTGCGCTATTCTTTTCTGCCCTAGTTGGGACAGGAATCAACCCTCTTACAGTGTGGCCACATTGTATATGTCACCCACCCGCGAGTCAATTAAAAACTTTCTAAGTCATCAGTTGACAGCTGTGGGACCTGAGTGTTTATGTTCGAGTAAGCCCTACTGAACTTGATCATGGCCCGAATCATGCAAGACTCTTAATCATGCAGGAGTTGTAGGGATGCTAGCACTTCAGGTATGCTGAAGAGATGTCAAGAGCTGGGATCCCAAGAACTGTGATTACAATTGCGCACCACCACGCCCAGGCTCAATTGCCATCTCAGTGCATCCCGAGGGCTAAGCTGGCACGGCAGGCCCAGGGATTGAACCCCCAGCCCCTGCGCCTACTTGCAGGTTCTTCAATCCAGAATTTTTCTTAAAGCATTCAATTTGAGAAAAAAAAAAAAGATTCAAGCATTCATTGCTCCTTTCAACAGACCAGAAGAAATCAGCAGTACAGTCATCCAAGCTGTCCTGCACATGTACATACTATATTTCTTTTTCTGTCCTTCTTTCTTCCCTGCTTTCTCTCATCCCCATTGTCCCTTCCCTTGTCCCTTTCCAATGCGATTAACCTGATGCTCCCAGACAGCAGCGCTGATGAACCAATTTAACCTGACAAAAGGAGAAAAGTAATTAGTTAATGACAATTGACTGGGACCCTCTCACCAGCCAGAGAGCCTGGCCTCAGCTCCCTTCACTGCCCCTCCTCCAGGATGCGGGCAGCCCGCCCACATCCCTGGCGGGAGGCAAGGAATGAATGGCCCCTCTCCTGTAAATTTCAATTCAGAATCACCATTACTCTGATCTAGTGAAAAAGAAAGGAAAAGGAAAAGTCAAAGGAAGAAAGAAAAAGCAGGATTCATCAAGCTGTTGAATGGGCCAAAAGAAAAAAAAAAAAAAATCTATACAGCACTTTTATTTCACTGGCTTCAAACCGACCTTTCTGTGCTGTCAGACCTGTGATTAGCCAACTGTTTAGTTAACTGAAGTATCGATCTGCCTGCCACACATTGTCTATGGGAACAAGAGAAGGGGCCGACCCTTCCCAGGAAGCCCTGGTGACAGGTCTGTGATTTGATAATCGCTTGTTCAGGAAAGATTTCATTCTGCTCCGTGGTGCACACCCCGGCAACTGTGGAGCCTCTGAGGCCTTGGATTGTACCAGGGCTTAACTCCTGGGAGCTTTGGTGCAGGGGAATGTGGACACCGGCTCCACAATGTTCAGCTTCTCTTTCATATTTTTTTTTTTTTTAAACAGGGATTAAGAGTTACTGTGGTTCAGCTTTTAAGAAAAGAAAGAAAAAAATCCTATTTATTATGATTTATGTTTTTTTCACCACAAAAAGGGAAAAACAGTCAATGAACTTCTAGTGTAGAGGGCAGCCGGTTGTTTCAGAGTTGGGGACAAGAGTAGCTAGCGAATTCCGTGGCTTTGGAACCAAAAGCAACACGCTGTGTCCAGTTTTAAGCTCAAAGCCTGAGAAGAGAAAAAAAGAAAACGTTATTCCCCTATCACTTCGTGTTCTCAGCACAATAGCAGAGAGATGAGTGAGCCTGGATTTGCAGAACAGTAGGAATTATATTCCAACACCGTGGGATCCAGTAAAACCCAGAAGAAATATGGTTTTTATCCTCTGTTTTCATTCTGACTGGTAAGCCTCTTGACATTTTAATAACACTTATCATAGACTGCTGATTGAATTAGATTTATCAAAGTATTGGAAGGCACACGGAAGGCAAAAAGAATGCAATTAGGCCGGAGACTGACTTCTGGCTGGTGAGCGAATGCTTTGTTTGGGTTTGACTTTTGTAGCCTAATCATATGTGGAACCTCAGTTTCATCTTCTGACAAAAAAGGTGGATGTCAGAATGAAAAACATATGCCACAATCAGCATCAAATTACGGACATTTCAGTGTCATTCTGAGTGGCACAGATAAGGAGACAGATATGGGGAACAGTACTGACAGCTCACGTTCAGGTGTCCGTCTTCAGCTCAAGCATCAGACTGTGGCTGCATGGACCAAGACAGGTAGTCTGTTTGCTTTTGCTTGAGACCCCTGTCCCAGGTCAAAGTGGCTCATCACAAGGGTTTTCATGGGGCTGGAGACAGAGGGATGTGCGAACATGGCCAGCAGTGACAGCCTCACAACCCCACTAGGACACATCCTCTCGTCACGAGTCCTCACCTTCTCCCGTCCATGCAATTCACCATAGCCACTGAGGAATAAGGCAGACTGGGCCATCACACTTAGCTCCTGTGGTCAAGACCTGCTTTTGCTGTCTGCTTGACACCTGATCTGTCCTCCACGTCTAGCCACCAGCAATCACTTCTTCTAAAGTCACATGGAATCTTTGCTGGGCTCCCACATTTGGGGCTCCCTGGATCACCACCTGACAACTCTCCTTGCCTCTCATTTCCCTCAGGAGAAACTCAGTCCCTTCAGAGCCTTGCCACGCTCTTCCCAGAGATACCTTGCCATGCCTACTGTGCAGGGCTTCCCTCTGCACATGGCCTTCTCTCAGAGGGAACCTCAGCGCACCAGGATCAGCTCTCCTATAGACCTTCTACACGCAGAGCCCCCAGCCTGCTTATTTAAACTTCCCCATGATAGGAATCATCTCACGACTGTCACCCTGAGCTCACCACTGCAATGCGATACGATCTTAGGAACATGGACACAGAGAGAGCTCCTGGGCCTCTCCCAGAAGGTTCTTATTATAGCGAGGGGTACAAATTCAAGTACTCAGGCACTCTGCCTTAAAGTAATTCCTTTCATTACTGTTGGTGCAACTCGCCTCTGTGCTGCCCAATCTTTAAATGCTATCTCAAATGGAATCTGCTCTTAGTGGAAATTTCACTTCATCATTTTCCCAGAACCATTCAAGATTTAGTGTTCAGGGTTTCATATTTAAGATATCATCCTGTCTGTATGTTTCAGGGAACAGCATTTGCTTTGACTATAGCAGACAGGCATGTGGGCACACACACACACACATACACATACGTGCATGCACTCGAGTCTGACAAGCCCCTTGGAGGAAGGTGTCTTCCTTTACCAAGGTGCCCTGAGGAGGCTCTCCACAATAAGCCCTGACATCACACAGTCCCTCCCTGAGCACTATGTGTGTCCCATACTCTCTAACCTCACTGTGGTCCTAAGGCTAGTCTGATTTCACCCAGGACCTCACCTACTCCCTCAAATCAGACCAAGATCTGCACGTCATCCAATTCAAATCCAGATGGTTCAATTTGAGGGTTATATTTTGGGCTGTATTTTCTTAAATTTCAGCTGTGAGAAATGGTCCTTTTGACTCTGGGAAGTTCCAACAAGTTAAAATTCCTTAGGTGTTTGTTTAACACTTTCATGTTGACTACTCATGCTAAAGTCTACCTACATCATTCTTGATCATAAACTTCACACCAACTTACATTATAAATAGAAAATATCATTTTAGCGTAATTAATTACATATTATTTTCTTAATTAGATAGAGTCAGGTGCCTACTATGTGAAATAGCAAACCTTCTAGAAGACTGAAGGGTTAGAAATAAAATGGACTCCTCTAAATGGAGTCCAGGAAGCTGTGTTGCAGAGATTTTGCTGTATGTTTTACTTAAGAGATGTGAATGGAAAATAAATAAAAAATGTCAGTCTGAAATATAATGTAAGCATTACACAGGGTCTCTGAACACAGGAATCAGCCATGGTCTCTGACCACTGGGATTACTTGCCTTTCAGGAGTGCTCAGTCCCAACAGGAGCCAGGGACAGGGCTGCCAGTCCCTGCGGGTCTCCGATGTCTACTCCTAATGCCTAGCTCTGTGGGAGAACTTGCTTTTCCCTCAGACACCTAACCTAACAATATGCAACACAACAAGCATTGTTGATTTCCTATCATCTTGTTTTGAAATTCTGTACTCTTTAATTGTTTCTCTTTAAAAATGTTTTAAAGGTTCTATTTTCTCACTGCGAGGGAGCTTAACCTTATAAGAAAGCCAGCTATATAGGAGCATCAGAACAATGATGTGAATATTAGAGCAATGTTTGTGTATAGTTGGGGGTCATTACATTCCAGGGAGAAAAAGGAAGCAAAGCTAAATCTTGAAAATTCTCAGTTTTGTGGTTGAGAGAGAAAAGACCACCAAGGTAACCTCTTAGACTCTTCTCGCGATACCTCAGGCTGTATGTGCAATGCCAAATAAACTCCTTCAAACTAGTACTCCCTTGGCTTTCACAATTTAAGTAATGGAGAGCACTCAGCTTGTCTTAAAATTAAACATAATTTGAGGAATTAAAAGTGGTTATGGTTAGGTTTTTTGAAGTAGTAAGGACAAAAGAGGCCTTTATTATGGGCAGGAAAGACTACAGAAAAGGAGCAAGGTGGAGCTTCCGAGGGCTTGGCCAGGAGAACAACTATATAGGCCCACGATGGAGGTGGGGTTTCAGGGGCCAGTCTGCATGACGTGGTAGACAGTGATTGGACCATGACTGGTCAGGAGGCAGGGACAAGGAAACAGGACTTTGTGCAAAGTAGGAAGTTGTAATTGACCAGAGAGGAGCAAGTCGGAGCATAGCGCATGGCTTCCAGTGGCCTCCCGTGGCCACCAGTGGTACCACATTGACTCACTACTGCAATGACTTAGCAGAATTTTTTATTAAGGCCGAGAAAACCTATCAGTTATTGGTTTCTTTTTTTCTTTATTGGTTTTTCTTGAAGCATAACTTACCATAGGAAAGAACGCAGATTTAAGAGCACAACTTTGTGAATATTCATACAGTAAAACGTTGTGGGACCTCCACCGGTGAGGATAGGATTTCCAACCCTCACACGAATTCCTTTCTTTCCCTAGAGGTCACCACCCTGGCTTCTCTCACCACAGGTGAGGCTCTACAACACGCTTTTTTTTTTTTTTTTTCTGGTGACATATAAGTAGCCAAATACTGCTGAGGTATAAGTAGACCCGTCTTAGCAGTGATTCCCTGGGAGGGCTCAGTTAAGACAATGCAGCTGTTTGACACATTAGAAGTTACTTGACATCACCCCAATGAGAGCAGGGCTGGTAGCCCTGGCGTCCCTTCAGAGGAAGGCCCTTACCTTGCTAACATCATGGGGCAGCGGGCCCGCGCCGCTGAACTGCTGAGCCTGTCACATTAGCACTGGAGGCAGAGAGGGCTGTGTCAGTTGTTAGAGGCAGCAGACAGAGTCCTGTGACGCAGAGAAGAGCATCACTTGGTGCATATGGCGTGGCTGAGAAATCATGCAGTGGCACCGGGGTGCTCCAAGCCCTACAGCGTGGCCTCCCTATACCTCAAAGAGGCCCTTTGAGCCATTCTGCCACACTGTCCCTCAACTTCTGCCCCACCTTTCACCTATTGTAGCAGTTCCTAAATCATCCCATTTTACACTGTGTTCCCAGGATTACTTTAAAAACACATCCATTCTCGAGCACTTTGAAAGACACAAAGCACCTGTGAACTAAGTTCCACTCTAACTTCTGACATAAAAGCCCCTTACTAACCCTTCTCCTGCTCACACAGCCTAACGCCATCCTCCCACTTGCTCAAAATAACCCTGTGCTGCTGCTGCTGCTTCCTGTGCTTCCTGCTTTCCCGCCCACCAAGGATGCCCTTGCTAAACCCTGGTAGGACCCTGATCCTTATCAAGTGGGTGATAACTGTCTCTTTTCTGCCAACTCCTCTCATCCATCTCCTTGAATCTCCAATCCCTTGTGTGTGTTATGGTGCATGTCTCTGTGCCCTCCCAAACCTCTTGCAGCTGCAGGTGAGGCTGCTTTAGAAGTGGGTGGACCACTTACGTGTGGTTCTAGGACAAAAAATGTGTAATTACTGAGTCAGCCCATGGGCTGGTGTGGCACTATCCTAATACCTGTAGCCCAGATATAGCATAAGAGGGACAGAAAGGCACTGCTGAGGTCCTAGCCTGCGTAGCCATGAGCTGTTTCTCCTGTGCAAGGCCTGTCTGCCATTCCTCCCTGCCTGGGCACCAGCCACATAAGACTGAAACTGCTAAAAATTGGGAGCTAAATGGACCTCTTCTCCCTTAACTTGTTAGGTATTTATTTTCTCAGCAATAAAAAAACCAAGGCATTGTGTACTAAATTGTTGTTTCTATGGGCGTTTAGCCTTTGCCACCCTGTCCTATATTTAGCTAGCCGTACACCTGCCATTGCATAAACAGGCTCAGCTGGGAGGTACTTGGCAGCCATAGGACAGTGAAAGAAGCTGCAGGTGAAAGGGCTGAGCTAGCTGTGCAAACCCCTAGGGGGAGCCACTGGCCTGAAGCTCAGGTTCCAAGGGTGGGTGGCAAGGGTTATAAATTCAGTCATAGGGATTTTGGCATCATTCCTTGGTAGCTGAGACATGGCCACCAAAATCTCTAGATAGTCCTGAGGTGCCCATGAGAGCCTTTTAAAGCGCAGAGATTTTTCTGCCACCAGAGAACGGGACATCAAAGGACTTGGACAGTGAAGAGGACCTAATGTGAGGGAGGCTTCCCGCTTGGGAACTGGGGTGGGTACATGCACGGGCCTTCAAATGGTTTATACCTGGTGACTTCCAGGACAGAAGGCCTGGGTCCTAGCATTACAGGAAAATAAACTCTTCTAGCAACCTAGAAAAGCTTTCCTGGGAAGTTTGTCTTTCCCTCCTGGATCTTCTGTTTTGGGAAGCAGTGGGTGCATGCCTCAACTTTAGCCTATGAGACCTTGAGTACAAAATCCTGCCAAAATATGCCAAACCCTTAACTCATGAAAGCTATGAAGTGACAAATGTGTTGCTCTGTACCTTCTGACTCGGTTGCCAGCTCAGTGCACCCCAGGGCAGGTCCAGTGCCACCGCATGTGGTACTGGTTATCAAACCCTGGCCCTGCACCTGCCCAAGCAGGCCCTCTGCTGAGCTATCTCATTGGCCCTCCAATCTGTATATTAAGCTACACATGCTGGTAAGATCCTTCCTGCATGAACTCATTTAATTGATGAACCATTGTGTGAGAAAGGTGATAGTGTTTTTCCAGTTTCACAGTGATTTTCATTGTTATTTGTGCTTGTACTTGAATATTAGCAGACCACATAATTCATTTTGTTCATTCATTTATTCATTTCTCAGTACTGATTTGACCCCCACATGGGGGTCATTGTCATCTTCTCCAGGGTTCTTATAGGTTCCACCAAATGCAGTGCACTGTACAGGAGCTTGGGAGAAAGCCTTGATAAAATTCTTGTTTTCTAGGAGGGTGAAAACTATCATGGATTTAAATAAGATGCAAAGTGATACTGGGTTGTAGTGAACTACATTAGATTACATTAGATAAGTTATATTTTAATGGTACTGAATTGAATGGAACTCAACCTAATTAATGGAACTCAAATTGATTGAGTTGAATCAAACTCAAATTAATTGTACTTTTTGGTGCGGTACTGGGGATTGAACTTGGGGCACTGTACATGCTAGGTAAGCATTCCACCACTGATCTACAGTCCCAGCTTTTAATTGTATTTCTTATATGGAAGCAATAGATAGAAATAACAAAAATAGTCACCATAAAGATGCCATACCTTACCATTCTAGGACTTTTATTAAGACGAAATGAAACTGGTACGTAAAGGGCAGTGAAGGCAGCTTGGATTGATGTGTGGGACAATACCTGAAACTGGGGTCTTAAATATGGGCATCCCTTGTGTTCATCATACCAAGAACTCTGCTAATGTCAGAGCTTCAGGAAACATTTTACATGGCCACTTCCTTCAAGGACATCGCAACCTAAAGACAGACCAACATGGAAAGAAAGGAGTCTAACAGTATATAGGGCTGTGTGCTTCCTGATTTCTCCAGGCTGAGTATATCCTGGGGCAAAAGGAAGCAAGAAAATCTGGCTCTGTATGGTATGGCACCTATATTTCTAAGAAAACCTAAGGTCCAGTTCTGCTCTATAAATAACAAAGTGCACAACTATGACGTCCCAGAAAAAAAGGGCTTTGCAAAGAAATCAGTGTTCAATTTCTGTTCTTTTAATTTAATGGCTCTGCAACCTGTGCCCCTCTGTGACCCAGAGTGAAGAAAGCATACTCAGCTGCAGACTGGGGCTGCTGACATTTGCTCTCTAAAGAGGCTTCATGAGATTTAATGACTATCCATGAAAATGTGCCAGCACATTCCTGGACACAAAGAAACTACTCACCACATAGTAAACATCACCTCCATTTCCATTCTACACAGAATAGCTCACCTCCTGTGGCCCAGCACAGTGCCTACTTAGCATCTCATAGACTATCATCTATAAAACAGGGGCCTGGGGACAAAGAGGCTTGGAAGTCGTGGTACACAACACCCCATTCTTTGAAGATTCACAGCGGAGATCAGCACTGAAGCCTCCAATTGCAGAAATCTCAAATTTGTTTTCTCTGAGGTTTTCGGATGCTCTGATCCCTGAAGTCTTTTATCTCTATGTGCAAATCAGCACCTCTACATCACATCATGCTATTATGGTTTGATTTATGTGTTCCTTTAATCAATGAATGAACAAATGAATTTGATGGAACTGTGTGAGAGTATCAATCCCACCACTTACCTCCAAACCTTGTATTTGATTGCAACAGCAGAGTCAAAAGTCTCAGAGCTCTGTGGATTTCCAGAAAGGTCTGTTATCTTAGTCAGGTTGTTAGTTCTCTATTTTGTTCAGAGCAGAGAGCTCTTCTATCTCACCTAATGGCAAATTCATAGGACTTGGGCTAGCACATTTATATAATATGCTGTATTCTATGAGTGCCTATGGGCTGTGCATCCCCAGTGTTTGTCCCTAGTGGACCACACATGTATGATTTTTGCAAAGCCATTGGTTTACTGGAGCAATTCCTGCTACCTTTCTTTAATTTCTCCTGTAGGTCCAGCTCCTAATCACAGCCTGATCCCAGTTCAGGCTCAGCACCCTTTCACCGCAAAGCTTCTGCTAAGCACCTTTAGTTAATCACTCCCTCTGTTGTGCCAACTCAGCATTGCAGGCATTAGAGACAGCACACTGGTTAGCCCTGTAATCTGGGCTGAGTTACTCAACTGCTTGAAGCCACAGTTTCCCCATCTGCAGAATGAGGTAATTAATGACACATCTTCAGGGTCTTATAATGATTACATAGTACATCTAATGCCTATCAGACACATAGAAAAGTGAGTGCTCATAGGAAGTACTCTGGAATTGAAAACTCCTTGTCATCCTTGCTGTGCCTGTCACACTTTATTGGTGGCCCGACTAGCCCTGTTTCATCCGCCCAAGTCACTTGAGTTCAAATCCTTTCTACTTGATATGCAGCCCAAAGCTTTGCACGTGGATGTGCTTAGTAAATAATAATGGATTTGAGCTAAATTGAAGATGAAGCAAGGTAGACTGGGTGAAGTCAACTCTGCTTTTCTAATCCTAAGAAAACTCCAATCAGGACTCTGAACACGCCAGAAATGGACTGACACTGGTTCATAGAAACTCCTTGTTAAAGCCAGCTGTTATCAAAGAGTCTTACTAGGCATTTATTAAGTTGTGTGCTTTTAGACAAAGGCCTGATTTACAACCACATGCTCTTAGATATCAGCACCTGAAGAATCAGGGTGAACACCGTATCATCATTATTCTCCTTTCCAGCTTACTGTTTGACCCCAGCCCCCATGGGGTACAAGGACACAAGGATTTAGGTGCATAGGGCTGCTTGGGCACACTCTGCTTGGCTACAGACAAAGTCCAACCTGAGGCCACTGGGGTGAAGGAGAGAATTTCCTCCTTCACCCAACACACTCACTCTTTAGTGGGAATTTTTCAGACAAGATGTTGACCTAGTTGCATAGACTGAAGTGAGAAAGTCAAAGGAAGTGATGATTTTGAGTCTGTGGGGCCAACGGGTACAGGTCCCTTCTTTCATGTCACAGAGGCTTCTCCCCTACCCTGCTTCTTTTTTGTTTCCCTGATGGAAGAAGTAAGCTCTGTTTCTGGCTATCAGAGACAAGAACTGATGCATATTTGTAAAGAATGTACTACATAACATTGGTCACGTCATGCTATATATTGAATATGTCAGAAGAAGCACTTTTGTATCTTCAGTGTTGCCAGAGTAACTGAAAAACTGTCCCCACCCTCATAAGGCTCAAACTTCAGTGTTTCTGCTACACTTTTGTTTATGAGACCATTTCTATTATTATTCTATTTCTACTATTAGTGTATTATTACTGCTACAATTAAAAGTAACAATTTTGATGCAGCGAACAGAGTTTCAAAATTAGGAAATTTCAGATGCATTACAGCAAGGATGGTCTGTTTGCCGAACCTAACACTGTAGTTATAAACTATCTTGCAGTTGTAAGCTGAAAACCTGTAGGTATTCTGAGTGGGTACCCACAGCCTTCCTCTGAAAACTAGTCCTAAATGTGTGAGCTATTCAAAGCAAAAAGTAAGTGGATGAAAGTTTCTAAAAGACAGAGAATGAAGATAAGGAGAGTGGAGGCACCTAACACTGCAAGATAAATTAAGGCCACCGCGCAGTGACTCCAAGGGGAAGGTTCTGCTTCACTTCTTAGCCCAGGTCAGCGGGGGCTGTAAAGGGACGACCCGCCAGCCAGGCAGCCAGGCAGGTGTTACACCGCAGTGTTGACCTAAAGGAAGAAAGAAAAGCAAGCAAACAAAGCGGATGAAGGTGGGAACAAAGCCATGGCATTCAACTGTGTGGACAGAGCAGAGACAGGCCTAGCCGCGCAGCCATTCCCTCCCACACGGATGGACAAGCGGGGATGGGCTAGCGCACGCACGAGCTTGCCCGCTGCGGGGCTGCTCTCAGGGAGCCCAGAGAGCTCGTGGCCAGTCCCCTGTAGACGCAGGTTCCATGACTTTCAGGGAAGCCAATTCAGGAGGCTCTGGGCGAGTGTGTGCATCCCAACTTTTGAAAGCATCCAGCTTGGCTGTGAAATAAATGGTCCTGAAATTAGACTCTGAAATAAGATAATTGAGCAAATATAGAAAACTTTCCACAAAATCTTAAGGGAAAATATTTTTAGTGAGATGCAAAGGAAAATTAGGCAGCAAGGGAAATACAGAGGACCTGAGTAGGGAGGAGGAGGGAGAACAGCGAAAGGGATTCCAAGGAAGCGTTTCAAGGCTCTGCGGTGAGTCAGAGCACTGCCGTGGAGCAGTAGCCCAGGTCTGGAAAACGCGAGGAAAATGGTTGGAATTTTGATCAATATTCAACTTCCATTTTAATTTGTTTTTAAGTATTTTTTGAACTAATTATCTTGTTTGAAATTTTAAGTTGCTAGGACTTAAAAGAATGACATGGCCTTTTCCCAAACCATGTTAACTAACATACAGCAAATTTTAAAATTTCATGTACAGTATCTGTATATCCACTACTTAAATTCTATTGTTAATATTTTAATATATATATTATATATATATATAATATATATATATAATATATATATATATATCCGTTTATCTTTCCTATCTTTCAGTACATTTCAAAATCAATTTCAGGCATAAACACATGTCTCCTAAAACAATTCAAATGTGTATTTCTAACTGCAGCTCAATATCTGTTTACAGCTTTAGGGTAGACTCTCCATGCACAGCAGTATGGCATCACTAGGTGCTGGCAAGCGTGTGCATGGGAGTGACCCAAGAAGCTCTCAAAATAGAGAACGGTACCGTCCTCCAGAATTTTTTCACCATGTATAATTTTCTTCTATTTTAGAATTTCACCTCCATGCAATCACATGCCTGCTCTCTTCTGAACAAGTCTTCATTTATTCAACAAAATGATTTGCGATTCATCTGTGCTTTATGCATTAGAAATTTTATTCACGAATAGTATTCTGTTAAACGCACATATCAGAGGGTGTTTAGCCATTTTCCTATTGAAGCTTACCAGTGCTGTTCTCAACACTGAGCTACAGTGAATAAAGCAGCTATAAATATTCTTGTATTGATCCTTTGTGATAATATTTTATTTGTCCTGGGTAAATACCTACAAGTAGAGATTTCCATGTATCTTTTTCATTATCCTTTGTAAGACACATGTTTTAGAAATAGATTTCCCAGGTTCTGGCTTATTTCTAGTCTTAAGATGTCTTTTTTTTTTTTTTTTAATGTGTTTTGAACGAGGTCTACAGGGTCTCACTATGTAGATCAGACTTAGTGATCCTTCTGTTTTCAGCCTCCCAAACCCTGGGATTACAGGCACATTCCACCACACCCAGTCTCAGTCTCAGCATGCCTTGTGGGTGGGGCCAGCACACATGCTGGGGATTGAACCCTGCTGCTGTGCTCTGCCTAGGCAGGCGCTTTAATCTGCTGAGCTATCTGGCCGGCCTATGGTGTCTTTTTGATAAGCAACAATTTTTAATTTTAATAGAAATTAACTTACTGTGTTTTTTTTCTTTTAAAGTGGTTACTTATAGTGATCTGTTTTGAAAGACTTACCTACCCCAAATCAGGAAAGTGTTCTAAATTTTCCATGGATGAAGCTTTGCAATTTCAGCTCTTGCACTTAGTCTGCATGCCGTCTTGAATATAGTGTTAGGTGCCGCTTAGTGGCCTAAAATGGAATCCAGTGACTCCACCATAAGTTTTTTTTTCTGTTTTAAAAAGTGCAGTTTCCCATAAAGTCACTTTGTGTGTGTGTGTGTGTGTGTGTGTGTGTGTGTGTGTGTGTGTTTGAGACAGGGTCTCACTATGCAGTTCAGGCTGGCCTCGGGCTCACTTTGTAGCTCAGGCTGGTCTCAAACTCACAACAATCCTCCTGTCTCAGCCTCCCGAGTGCTGGGATTACAGGCATGCACCACCACGCCCGGCCCATAAAGTCACTTTTGTGCTGGTCTCCACATCAGTCAACTCTTCAAGAGCTGCAGCCTGGGGACACCTGCTGTCCTCCTTTATTCCTTCTGCTTCTGCTCCACTTCCACACTCTCTAAATTGCTGCAACCTGACAGGATGTATGGACAGCTTCTGTCTCTTAGTTCAGTAAGAGGAAAAGTTTGTCCTAACATTGTTTAGACAAAACACCACACCTGCATTTGTCCTCTGAACAACTACTAGGAAGACAACAATATGCAATGCATTAATTATTGTAACTACCCTACTAACCTGTTTTGAAACTGCTTCATCTCTATTTTATCTTTTTTCTCATTAAAATTAGTTAAATAAACAAATGCCAGTAGCCTTACACTAAATCTTCAAGTCGGGCAGTACAAAACTACCAACTTTGTTTGTATTCAAGATTACTTGGACATGTTAAGTGTTAAAATTTGGTACAAATGATTTCAAAACTGTTTTGTCAGCATGTAACTCTTCCAGCGAAACCTCCTAGAATGATAGGAGAACTGAAAACCCACCAAAATTGTGCCTTCCAATGTATTTCTCGATCACTTCCTTAATTTCTCTGATAGCTGCTAACAGAGAGAAGTGCTCTCTGGTAAATTGAGAAAGTTCTATTCTTCAGCAGTCGTCAGCATAAATCTAGTGTTGGATTTTAACAAAGGCTTTGTTTAAATCTATTATGATCATGAGGGGGTTTTGACTTTTTTAACTTGGCAAAGGGGCTGAGGAGACAGCTCAGTGGCGAACACACCTGCCTGGCAAGCACAAGGTCCTGTCTGAGTTTGATCTCTAGTACCCCCCAAAGAATGGTGAAAAAACATTGATTTGTAAATTTTGAATAAATCTTGCATTATGGTGTTAAATTTCTTGATCACAATGCACACTGCAGGTGTTGCCAGATTTCATCTGCACGATTACCGACTTGTGCTTGCTTTAAAAGGGCCACTGCTCTCATGGTGCCCTGTCAGAAGCGGGGTCAGCAGGCTGCTTCCCCCAAGTTATGCCAAGCTCTCTTCTTCTTTCTCTGGCTTCTAAAGGTACTTTTAGATATTTTATTTCATCCAGAAATATTAAAAATCATGGTTAAATTGTCAGAAACCAAAGTTTACATTATACAAAAATTTTTGATCCAAGTTTAATTTGTTTAATAAATTCAACTATTCAGATTCTTGTTTCATTTTGACTTTGGTTTAAATTTAATTTTTTGAGGAATATTTTTTATTTCACCGTAGCTATCTAATTTCCTGATACATTTTAATTTAATTATAAGTCTTTAAGTGTAATTGCTAATAGTATTAACAATTTATATTTTCTCTCTTTTATCTTTAGTTAATTTTACTGGTGTATGTTAGATACAGACAATCCTCACATTCCCTAGAGTGTATTCATGCCCATACATGTTATAAGTAGGTTTTTCTTTGTCACCCATTCCCCTCCTGTCACCTCAACCCCTCTTCCTCTCCTTATTTATAAAAGCTCAGTTTCCATTTATTCTTCTTTTCTCTGTGTCCCATTTTACCTTCCTTGTTCCTTACCTCCCCAGTCCCCCGCTCCCCCTCCCATCTTACCATTTTCTTCCAGTCCTTTTTCACACTTTTGATTTCTTACACCACAGAAACCACATGATATGTGTACATGTGTGTCCAGTTTATTTCACTTCAAGTATGTTTTCAAAGTGCATCGATTTACTTGGAAGTTTCTCAAGTTTATTCTTCTTTATGACTGAGTAGTATTCTACTGTACTAAAATAAATATTTTTCCATTCACCAGTGGTTGGCCTTTGAGCTATTTCCAATATTCAACTATTAAAAACCATGCTTCCATAAACATATACACATCACTGTGGTATGAGTTTAAATTCAGTTGGGAAGATACTAAGAATGGCAATAATTACATCAAACGGAATCTCTAGCTTTAGTTTTTGATGTCCACAGTGACTGTACTCACACTCACACCCACACTGAAGGAGGGTTCCTTTTCCCCCATAACTCCTCTCAGATTTGCTATTGGTTGATTTCTCGACAATAGCTTTTCTTCCTGGGATGAAATGACCTCATCTCTCTTGTTTTAATTTGTATTTATTGAATGACCAGTGACGTTAAAAATTTTTTTCACATATTTATCTTCCATTTGTACTTCTTCATTTGAGAAGTGTCTATTCATTTTAGATGCCTATTTTTGAATCGGGTCTTTAAATTGGAGGTGAGCTCTGACTATTTTCTTTCTTTCTTTCTTTCTTTCTTTCTTTCTTTCTTTCTTTCTTTCTTTCTTTCTTTCTTTCTTTCTATGCCAGATATTAGTCCATTGACAAACAACTGATAAAATCTTTCCCCACTCTGTAAGTTACCTCTTCAATTTATTGGCAATATCTTTTGCTCTGCAAAAAAAGATTTTTTTTTAGTAAGATTAGATCCCAGGTGTTGGTTCTTTGTGATAGTTCCTGTGTGATCAGGGTTTTATTCGTAAAGTCTTTTTCTTTCCATTTTTGGCAGCACCAGGAATTGAACTCAGGCCTTTGTGCTTACCAGGCAAGTGCTTATTCTACTAAGGTGTCTCCCTCGCCCCTCATAAAGTCTTTGCATACATGTATGTCTTCAAGAATTGTACCTATCCTAACTTCTAGCAAATTTAGCGATTCTTTTAAAAATATATTTATATCTTTGATATATTGCAATTTTAGTATTTATTTATTTATTTATTTATTTATTTATTTATTTATTTTTATGGTACTGGGGATTGAACTCAGAACCATGCATTTGCCAGGCAAGCACTTGCTCTACTGAGCTATCTCCCTGGCCTTCAATTTTAGTTTAGTGCATAGTGAGAGCTATAGGTCTAGTCTTCAGCATGTGGAAAGTCAGTTTTTCGGGAACCATTTATTGAACAACCTCTCTTTCATTCAGTGAGGCAATCTTTGTTCAGCCCCTTTATCAAAGATAAGGTGGTTGAGGTCACCCCCATAATGCCATGCTACTTTTACCACAGTAGCTTTGTAGTATAATTTCAAGCTAGGGATTCTGATACCCTCTGCCTTGACTTTGTTTTCTATAATTTATTTTGCTATTTTGTCTCTTCTGGTTCCAAATGAATTTTAGGGTTGTTTTCTCTAATTCTATGAGGTATGCTTTTGATATTTTGATCAATATTGCATTAAGTCTGTATAAAAATTTTTAAAAGTGTGACTATTTTCCCTATATTTGTTCTTCCTATCCTTGAGCAAGAGATCTCTTTTTATTTTCTGATAACTTGGTCAATATAACAAGAGGTTTACAGCTTCTGTAGATGCTTCAAAGAACCAACAGTTTTGTCTCAATACTTACTACAATCTTTAAAACTTAAGCTTGAAGCTTTTATTATCAATCTTTTTCTTTTTTCTGCAGTAAGAATTGAAATATATAAATTTTCATCAAAGCTTTGGTGTAGCTGTAGCACACAAATTTTGAAATGTTGCAAAGAGTTGTAGATTTATTTAGCTCAATCTTATTCTATCTCTCTCTGTTCTTTTATTCTTTGACCTACAGATTTTTCTGTAATTCCCAAATATGCCTCAATATTATGTCACTTAATTTCCAAAAATGATACTGTAGATATATTGTTAATTTCTAGTTCAATTCCACTGCAGATGTGCACCATTTTATTTAGGGATATTCAAGTCCTGGGAAATCCATTGATGTTGCTTACACGGTGGAGCCTTGGTTCATAAGCTCAGTTCTCTCCATGCTTCTGGTTGCAACCTGAAACTGATGAGAGCCAAATCCAGTTTCTCTGTGAGGGCAGCATGGAAGCTCAGCCATGAAATGCACTTCTGTTCTCATCTAATTTGATTTGTGGCTCGAATTGTGGAAAGAATCAAGTTCCTGAATCCAGGCACCTCCACACCACCTAGCATCCAGCCCCTCGCAGGGAATACGACATGGACTCTGGAAAGTAGTACATGTGTTGAGCATGCAGGACCGGGCGTTCTGTAGGCATCTGCTTCTACATGGGAATGGGTAGCATTCTCATTTTCTGTCTTTATCTTTTTTCTTTTCTTTCTTTCTTTTTTTTTTTTTTTTTTGTCTTCTACCACCTATTAGGAGTTGGGTGTAAACTCTCCAGGTATTATTGTGAAGTTCATTTTTCCACTTAATTATGTTTCCTGTAATTTGAAGCTCATTTATCGGCTGCTTAGCTTTCTATAGTGTTGCTGGTAAATTGTCCCCTCTGTCATGATGAAATGGTTACCTCATGGTGAGGAAGTAGTCTCGGTTCTGAAGTCTTATCTGACGTTAAACAGTCATTCCCACACTCCTACCCTAATTGTTCTGTGACCTGTTTCCACATTTTCAATCCATCTTTTGTCTCCTTGTGGTCGTACTGAAAGCACAGGTCTCTAGATGAGAAAGCGTTAAGCATGCTTTGGTGATTTATGCAAATCGGGTCATACTTGGTCTTTGGGAAAACTGTTTTAGAAGCAACCTAAAGACAAAATCCTGCTTTTTCTGGGAAACACCAAATGGCGGATGACGCCGGTGCAGCGGGAGGGGCCAGAGGCCCCGGGGGCCCAGGCATGGGAGGCCGCGGCAGCTTCCGCGGAGGCTTTGGCAGTGGCCTTCGAGGTCGCGGGCGCGGCAGAGGCCGGGGCCGGGGCCGAGGCCGTGGGGCTCGCGGTGGTAAGGCCGAAGACAAAGAGTGGATACCTGTTACCATGCTGGGTCGTCTGGTCAAAGATATGAAGATCAAGTCCCTGGAGGAAATTTACCTTTTTTCCTTACCCATCAAGGAGTCCGAGATTATTGACTTTTTCCTGGGCACATCCCTCAAAGATGAAGTTCTGAAGATCATGCCTGTGCAGAAGCAAACTTGTGCTGGCCAGCGGACCAGGTTCAAGGCCTTTGTTGCTATTGGGGACTACAACGGTCATGTTGGCCTTGGTGTAAAGTGTTCCAAGGAAGTAGCCACTGCCATTCGTGGGGCCATTATCCTCGCCAAGCTCTCCATTGTCCCCGTGAGGAGGGGCTACTGGGGAAACAAGATCGGCAAGCCCCACACTGTTCCTTGCAAGGTGACAGGCCGTTGTGGCTCTGTGTTGGTGCGTCTGATCCCTGCCCCCAGAGGCACTGGCATTGTCTCAGCCCCTGTGCCTAAGAAGCTGCTGATGATGGCTGGTATCGATGACTGCTACACCTCTGCTAGGGGCTGCACTGCTACTTTGGGCAACTTTGCTAAGGCCACCTCTGATGCCATCTCCAAGACCTACAGCTATCTGACCCCTGACCTCTGGAAAGAGACTGTGTTCACCAAGTCTCCTTATCAGGAATTCACCGACCATCTTGTGAAAACCCACACCAGAGTCTCTGTCCAGAGGACTCAAGCTCCAGCAGTAGCTACAACATAAAGGGTTCTTACATGAGAAAAATAAAATGAATTAAAGTCTGTCAAAAAAAAAAAAGACAAAATCCTCTGCTTAGCCACAGATTTGTCCAGCATTTAATACTTTCAAATGCAGAGGACTCTGCATCTGTTTGGACTCTGGAGTCAACAAAAGAGTAGAAATTCTTGTGGTGAGAAGTGAAGTGTAAAACTTACTCCTATCGTGTTCTGAGATAATGTGAGTCCACATAATTGCCCAAGCAGACACTGTTAGTGAAGCTAATAAATCAGCAGGTATTTTTGACGTTAAAATTATAGGCAACTGAGAGGCGGTAAAAGTATCTCCCTGAAGCTTAGTAGCAATGAGTGAAGGAAGAGAACATAATTTCACCACAAAATCAATTCAATACACAAGTAAGTGCTAGTTAAGAATTTTACCTTAATTATACCTTTGAAATTATATTCAACCTAGAGAATTTGCTGTAAAGAACTATCAAATTTAAAACAATCATGCTTGCTTAAATTATATTTAATTCAAACATTTTTAATGCGAATAATTTTGCTATCAATGCTTTGGAAATATGTTAATGTGGAGGTCATCAGGCTTAAAAACGTGCACCTTGAAGTCGGGATCAAGACAAATTGAGAGCAGGCACAGCCCTGCTCTCTGGCGCCTGCATCAGCACACAAAGCGGCCCTCAGCAAGGAGCCTATGCTGAGAGGAACAGTTACCACGTGCTAGCCGTGTGCTCCAATTATTTATTTCTTTTTCCTTTTTCTCCTGTAAATAAAATCAAACTTTCATAGCAAAATAATAGAATAACAATGATAATATATTGTACATCATAATCTTAAAAGCAGTCACTCGTAGTACAAGACATCAACACAAAAGAATTACAAAGCAGAAACAGACCCTCAAAGCTGCCTCATCGCAGGAATTCTGCTACACCTCACTCATCCTGAGCTTGGGGGACTTGCGTCCACGAGATGGCGGGTGTATGATGGAACCAGAAACCAAATCTGCTGTTTCTCAAGAACAGAGCAACCAAAGATGTGTTAGAATGATTAAATTGGAAAGTCTCTGAATTATTGTGGATAGTTATAAAGTATTCTTTTTATACTATTTAAATATCTAAAAATGAGAGGAAATAAAAATAATTGATATACATGAGGAAAAATTCAATGCTGGCCTCTGCATGTGGCAGAAAAAGCCAAGGGGAGCAGGCCAGATGGCTCAGCAGCTTCAAGTGCCTGCTTAGGTGAACTCAGGGTCCAGGATTTGATCCCCTGCGCACCATACTGGCCCCGCCCCCAGGGTGCACTGAGATGGCATCTGAGATGGGCGTGGTGGCATGCATGTCCTTGTAATCCCAGAGCTTGGGAGGCTGTACACAGCAGGATCATCATGAGTCTGACTTGTGCAGTGAGACCCTGTAGCCCTGTACTGAATACATTTTAGAAAAGAAAAAACCAATGGGAAAAGATGACTTTGCTGTACAAAATCCAGTCACGTGGGTCACTAATTTGCTTATTCCCTTCAGCCAGACCTTTTCCGTGTCTGTTCATAATTGGAGATGTGTTTTCATTTTTAATAATTGATATACTTAAATTCTAAAATGATTTTTGCACATACGCCTACAAACCAGTGCTTGGTATAAAGCCTGTGCTCAACACCTTAGCTATGATTAATGAAAGTTGCCATCTCCCTGTGACTACATGAAGTGGGAGGGCAGGAGAAGGAGAGCATGTAAGGCAGAGCCAGTGATGAGAGTGATTTCTAACTGTAGGCTGCCCTGCTGCATGGTCTGCATACTCTTTGCATCACTGCGCACAAATGTGAGGCAGGCGCGTCTATGGCTCAAAGCCCTGTGCTGCCCTCAGGGGTGAACTGCAGCCCCCAGCCTTTCTCCACTCTGGAGTCTCAGACACTGAGGGGTGGGATGGCCTGGGACAGCTTCACACACAAACATGGAGCTCACTACCCCTTCTTTTTTTTTATCTCTAAGAGAGGTTCAATTTTCCTGGAAATTAATTTCTAGATTGTGTTTTTGCTTTATGTTTTGGTTATTTCAAGTTGGTGAATTTAGTCTTTTTTACTGCATATTGGATAGCAGCAAAGGTTCAAACACAGAAAAAAAAGAAAAACAGTGGTGGAACATGCCTGTAAACTCAGCACTAGCAAGGCTGAGAAAAGAGAAAATCACTATGAGTCTGAATTATGTAGCGAAGGGGCCTGGGAGATGACTCAGTAGAATAAGCACTTGTTTGGCAAGTGCAAGGCCTGAGTTCAATCCCCTGTTCCACCAGAAAAAAAAAAAAAAAAGAGTGAATTGCATGGCGAGACCCTATACCAAAAATTAATAAATAAATTTTAGAAAGAAAGAGCCAAATTGTATTGAGTAATAGCAATTGGCAAGAAATGCCCACAGCTGTTTCTCCTAGAACAATGACCACCTGTTCCTGCTTTTTCAGGCTCCTGCTTTGGGTACGTCACACCTTTTCCAGTTTTGCCTGTTGAAAGTATCGTCATCCCACGTGAACGTCTATATTTCTAAATCCCCAGATAGAAAGCAATATTTTTAACAGGAAAATATAATCAGGAAACTTACAGATTTGATCTGGTTTACACAGATCCATACATGGAAGGAAAACGAGGAAACCAGATATCGAAAAACTACGTAATGCAAAATCAGTTAGAGAACATAACAGTAGCAGTTTAAGGTTAGATCTGTTGAATTCCAGAGTGCAAAATATCTGCAAAAGGGGGCAGAAGTGACTGAAGGCTTTCAGTGTCAGGGCCCTTGATAGCCACAGTGAGAGGGAAAGACACCTCCCTCGGTGCCTGCCCAGAGCAGGAACTCTGGCTTCAGATCCTTCCAGCCTCACAGAATAATAAACCACAGAAATACATGAGCTGTTTGTGGGACTAGAACCAACAGACAGCCTTGGTGCAACATATTCCATTCTAAAATGTTGGACAGTTACCCACAAAACTGGTAAAATAAAGGTTAAGTGGTTTCTATTCAAGGCATTTGCACCTCCCACCATGTGAATTCCTATTGACCTCAATGACCTAAGATCACTGACTCCATTATGACTAAATACTAAGTTGAGGAAAACAGGCCAGGAGAGCAGAGAAGGGGGTGTTCCCTGGATTAACCATCAGTTTTGGGCTTCGATTTAGTTATGTCCCTAATGGCCTACTTAAAGTTTTGCACAGTTTTAAATTCTTTTCATTATTGTTTTCATGTGAACAGTATGGATTTCACATCTTCCTCTATTATAGCATTTAGAGTAGTATTCAAAACTATCTGCTAGCTTGTCATACTTTGCCATTTGATTGCTGCTGCTGTGGGGATAAGCTTAAGGGCAGTTTCATGCCATATTCAGAATACTGCTTTGGAATTTAACTGCAGAGTCTTCTTAACTTTTTCCTAAGTGTAAAACAGAGCTTAAAATCTTTCTAAGATTGATCACAGAACATAATAAATAGGCACGGCTGTCCACTGACCTGTTGACTGGTAGAATGCAAGTCCACTTGGATTATCTGCCAATCTTATTACCTGTCATGAGGTTTCACAGGTTTGAAGTCCACTAATTACCACTAACTGCCTTGGACAAGATGTATATCTGATCTTATATGTCCTTATGTGGCCACTGGTTTTTTTTTTTTTTTTTTTTTTACGATTTTCTGAGCATGTGACATGTGCTGGGGTAGGGGAATGATTGAGACAAACCTTGCCTCTTCTCCCACTGGGCTTTCTGGGGACAGACCAGGCCTGCTATGTGAGATGGAGACCACATGAGTGTGGCAAGTGCCACAGGGCTATGCACTTACCTGGAATGGATAGCAAGACCTCTCAGTGGGTGATATCAAGACATGAGACATAAACTGGATCAACCATTGAAGCCAGGTAGGCCAGGGTCAGGGAGCAGGACAGAGAGAAAAAGAAAGATTTCAGAGGCTTCCAAGCAAGGATTTCTCTCCTTTCCTCCCCCAATAATGCTGTTAAGAACCAGAAACTATTATAGCCTCACCTCTGGTGAGAATCACTATGTCCCTCTGGAATATGTGACAACAGAGACTGCCCCATTTTGCTGGGCATCACAACCAGAATCTTCAACCTGGATCGTGAGATTATTTGATCACTGTTAAAAAGGGGAAATAAAGCCAGAAGTACAATACAGGGTGAAGGCTGCAGAGAGCACTTTATACACAGCAAAACATTTAATTTTTACTTCTTGTCCTTGTGAGGAAGCTGGCACAAAGAAGCTAAGACCACTTGTGCAAGGTCAGGCAGAGCTCACCCGCTCAGGCCGCCCCCAAATGTTCTTGTCTGATGGACCTGAACAGGCAGCTCATAGCCCTGCGCTGAGGCCTACTGCGCTGCTGCTTGCCGTAGCTGTGGAGGGAGTGAACCCGCCTCTCTCCAGGCCACTCTATGCACTATTCTTTACTTGTGAGTGCCTAGTGATCCTTTATTGTATACTCCTACCTTAAACCATAGTTTGAATAAAAATTCACTGGAAATGTTTGATCAATAACAAAGCCATTGTTTCACTGAATCAGCCCTCAGAACAGAGAGTTGATGTTGCTGGAACCACTGTTACTATTAATACCAGTAAACACCTACATTGTACAGGGAAATGTGCTAGGCACAAAAATGAAGTATTGATTTCGATTTAGTCAAAGCAACAATCCCATGGAGTATTCTGCCTTCTCCACAGATAAATAAATTGAAACTCCAAATAATAAGTAACTAGTTAAAAGTCATATATCTAGGAAAAAGCAAGCAGGGATACAAAGCCAGACAAGTGTGACTCCTTCCTGCACGCAAGCCTTTCTCCTGTGCTCCCTCAACCTCGCCTCGCAGCAAGTTCCTCATGGCTCTCACACATGCCTGGCCTCCTATAGAAGAAAATTCCATTGTAGTCTTCTTAAAATGTCATATTAATCCTCAGCCAGAAGGAGATTCCAGACCCACAAAGTTCAGAAGGAAACTTCCATCTTTCAAGAGTCACTCTAAAGACAGCTGCTAATTATCACTTCTGGTTTTTCATTTTCCTTTTTTTCTGGAAGAAATGAACAAGGTCAAAGTTTTAAGGAAATTACAGTGATCTGCCAGTGGATCAAACTCAAGAGAAAGCAAATCCAGTGACCCAAAGACCCAAGAAAGGTCATATGGAGCAATTCAGATAAAATGCCTGTCAATGGGTTTAAAAAAAAATTGACTTCTGAAAGAAGAGGACTATTGTGGCCCTCATTTATTAATTCATTCACCCAAACAGTGCTTGCTTACAGGGTTTATGTGAAGAGAATTAACATTTATTTTCTCCTTCATCCTATCCTGAATATTTGGTGAGTATTCACCATTGCTGGCTAGACCTAGGACCTGGGATTAAGCAAGCTCCTCATAGCCACAAGGCTAATGTCAGGTTAAAGAAAAGACAAACTGTCAGGAGGAATAGAAAAACAAATAAGGTAGTGATGAAGCTGAGGGAGGAATGAGGGCCAGACAGTGCAAACGTGAGAGCAATAAGGGACTGTGGGAAGGGCGCCCATGGGGAGAGACAGCCACATGCACGTGGAGAGAAAGCCTCCTGGCCAAAGGCCACAGCTCCTGTAACACCCCTTAGGGAATACAGAGGAAGCCTGTGTGGTCGAGAATTATGTTTGAAAAGATAGCTGAGCCGGGTGTCAGAAGGCAGTATCAGCGATGAGGCCAGGACACAAGGATGACCACGAAGTGGGAGCTAGACACATCCATGGACAGTGTTAGGAATCTTGTCTTATGCCTGCATCTGTGAGTCCTGCAAAGGGATCAGGTGGCATGGTGACTCAGGCAGCACTGGTGGTGTGGCACTGACAAAGTGGAAGTCCAGCCAACACAGGCTGGCTGCCCACATTCTGTAGTGGCAGAGGAGATGAGCAGGAATAGCTGGAGGCAGGAGGCAACTCAGCAGTGAAGATGGCAGTGGGGCCATGGGAAGGGAGCATTTCATGGCAAGGAGAGGTCAATCACTTCAAGGGATACAGAGGGGAAAGTGATGGAACTGCAAGGGCCTGTCGGGAGTGGCCGCCAGCCTCTGCTGGTGGTACAGATAGAAGCGTGATTGGAATATGTGATGTGCAGTGATAGAGGACATGCAGAAGCCATCATTACCCTGTGTCAAGAAATCTACTGAAAGCAAAGGAACACTCCAAGGTATAGTTGAAAGAGAATGTAATAGAAGAAATTTTCAAAAACAATAAATAAATAAATAAACTATAAAACAGGCTTTTAAAAAAATATTTTATTCATCTGTTACAGGAGCTTGCTACACAGCTCAGATTTACAATGATCATTCTGTCTCGGCTTTCCCGGTGCTGGGATTACAGGTGTGTGCCACCATGCCCGCTGGCAGGCACAGCATGCCCAGTGTTCCAGGACTGATGCAGCGCACAGGGTCCTTGTGCTTGCCAGGCACATGCTTCTGCTGCCATGCCATCAGCCCAGCCCTAAGACGGGGTTTTATTTGGAGATTATCTAGAAGAGGGGAGGAATATTTCAGGAATAAAGACTTTGAAATAAAGAGAAGAGATCGCTTAAGAGCACTGTGGAGATGCTGACATCCTCCATTTCTCCCACCACATGAAGCGAAAGCCTCTGTGCCCCACTGCATGGGAGCAACGTCAGTGCCATCTCAGAGTAAAGCCATCAGGGCATGAGGATGCTGTAGTTGACTCTAACTCCCCCTCCATGGTGCCCTTGTCACATGAGATTGAGTTTCTACTCCATGTGGAAAAGTCAGCCTTACGTGACCTTTAGAAACCAGATCCCTGCCCAATCTTTTTTTATTTTTATTTTTATTTTTTGTCTTTTTGAGACAGGGTCTCACTGTGCAGTTCAGGCTGGCCTTAAGCTCACTTTGTAGCTCAGGCTGGTCTCGAACTCACAACAATCCTCCTGCCTCAGCCTCCCAAGTGCAGGGATTACAGGCCTGCACCACCACGCCCTGCTTTCCCTGCCCAATCTTACACTTCACAAATAGACAAAAACATTGGTCCCAGAATGGAGAAGCTCACCACGTGCAGCCAGCATCATGTTTTCCCAACACACCCAGCTTCTCCAAATTCCTTCCCGTCTCTACTACATTAGGTTCATTCCTATTCATCCAAGACAAGTCACCTCCTCTGCCCAGTCATCGCTGCATGTGGTGTGTCCTCCCAGTCCCTGTCCTTTCCTTGAACAGGCTGAACTCATGTTCTGTGCTGACATCCTTGTGTCCTAAACTAGAAAAATGATGATGAGGAAACTTGTGCCCAGCAGAAGACTTGACAAAGTGGAGCCCTTGGCAACCAGCTGAGATACGGGAAGGGAAGAGGAGGATTGCTTGTTAGCATACAGGGTGGGATATCTTTACTTCTTGAGAGATGCACAGCTTCGAGAAGCTGCTGACCACTGTTCGCATATGGCCACGAGGAGGGGAGGACTTCCACTCTTAATCTCTCTTATTTTGGTATCAAGGGTCATTTCTCTCTAGGTCCAGAAACTCAGAAAAGAGGAATAGGAGTCTCCCTAGGAAAAGTGGTAAGTGGAGACTCCCAGCCCAGAGCAGACCATGCCGATATCCACATCTTCAGGAGAGTGCTGATCAGGCTACCTCCTCCTGGGTCTAACATATTACAAATTAAATAATCCCCTCCTAGTAAGCACCAGCCATAAGGAAGGCCATCATTTCTTAATTTAGCAAGAAAATAATTTTAGCTTCAACTGAAATTCACTGATTTTAGAATCCAAAAGAAAATTAGGTAAATTGTTGGGTAGATGACAGTGACAAAATGTCTTCTACTTGTCTGTCCCTTTGCCGTTCTCAAAAGACTTTCATGTATCTATTTCTAAGCATATTCAGATTAACTTCATATAAATGAGCTTAAAGATGTGTAACCTCCAACCTTTGTGTGCGCAGTGTACAATGAATCATATAGGAAATGCTGTTATGGAGTAAGAAAGAGACAGGCTGTCATACACAACTAGAGCAGACCTGGCGGCAGAGCCTTCTTCTCCCAAGGACATCTTTCACATAGGTAAAAGAAAGTCATTGGCTAAACTATTGCAGGTGACAGTCCAGTGAACTGGAACTCAGATAAGAGTTACCACTGAATAAAATAAAGTCAAGAGCGTGAGGCTGTAACCCCAGCAATGCAGGCCCGAGGCAGGAGAATCCCTGGAAGTGAGAAGATCTCAATGAGCCTGCACAACATAGAGAGATCACACCTGCAGACAGGGGAGGGAGGGGCAAGAAATGGACACTGCGTGCTCCCTAGGGGCTGAAATTGTATGGGGGATCTGCAAAAGAAATATTGGAAGTTGAAGGCCTTTGTTCATGAAAGTAAGAAGAAACATCCTTTGGAGTTAACACAATTGTGCCATGTCCAAGAAAATTTGGGGCTGTCTTGTATCACTCCTAGGTCCATAAATCTGTATTTCCATCATTAATTCATGATAGACTCAGGTTCACTCAGGTTCAAAGACAAGAACCAAGGAGTCCAGCAACCTTTATGCATCAATTAGGCATGTGCTGTGCTTTTAAAATATAGCACTTCTTATTAAGAAGCTTAAGGGGTGAATAACAAGCTCATAAAATGTTAACAACTATAATAACTGGAGCTTCAGGAGCACCATTAACAGTGTGAAACTGTCAGGCAACCAGAGACAGTAAAATGTCCTTGGGAGGGTGATGGACCTCAGGAAGGCTTGAGTGGACCAAAGAGCAGCAGGCTAATCCCCACCTCCCACCTGCATTGCATTGAGCTCCTCAGCGCCTGGGTTCTGCCTGATGCTCTGGATTGGCCTTGCATGTCCTGTGCCTCCTGGAGAGGATGGAGTTTCCCAGTACAGGAGCAACGAGCCACAGTGTTTGCTGCCGCTAGCCCACTGGTGCTGCAGAGGCAAGGCTTCCCCGATCTCAGTGCCCATCCTGTGGAAGGGAACTCAAAGCATTATTATCCACTTACATTTGACCCTGTTGATTAACTGCTATCCCACTTGGTGGGTATCAGCCATTTCTTTTAGCCATGATTGAATACGCAGTATTCAGCACGCACTGCTGCCTGCTCTCTGTGTTCACACCAGGCTCCAGGAACCTTCCATGAACCTTTTCAGCATGAGCAAGATCCTAAGCTACAAATGCTGGGGAGACACCTTCTGAGAAAACAATAGGACCTTTGTGTACTTCACTGACAATATAGAGCAGCACCTGCCTATCTTCCATCAGCCTGGGGCATTAGCCCAGGGCCTTTGCATCTGCCAGCGGCAGCTCACTAAGTTTCTCGGTGGTCCAGGCTGAGATTCATAGCTGTCCTGCCTCAGCCTACTAGAGAATGTCCTGTATGCCCCTTTCCTCATTCTGACTGGACCTTGCTGGACTTTCAATTTGGGAATTGCAAAGTCTTGACATATCACAACCTTGCCCAAGGCTGCTGGCCCATTCTGGCAGGGGCAGAGGTGTGCCAACACTAACGCAAATAGGAAAATCCCAACTTGTGCTTTTAAATCTAAAATGTTTCCCTTTCCCATAAGGGAGGGGAAACCCCTGAATGATCCTGCTATATTACTTTTTTTTAAAGGTAACAGAGGCTGAAAAATGATGGTAACAGATTGTGAGTACATATGCCCCAGTGTTGACTTCAAACACAAGAGCAGGAATATGATGCAGACCATGAATCTTTTGTATAAAATGTTCTGAAGCTATTAGCAGTGAAAGTGGTGTGAGTTTACAGTCTGTACAGTACTTGAACAGAAGAGTATATAGTGCTTGAAAATCTTAACACTAGTCATAGTGAATCTTTTGTAAAAATAGAATGTTAAGTCCCCAGTGAAAAAATACAATTTTCTATTATGCGTGTTTTTAGAAATACGCTACTGGAGAATAATTTCAGTTATATTTGTTCTTCTCACTCAACTTCAGTCATCCTTCCATGGAATGATATCACATGACCTCAAGTACACAGCCTTCCAACTCATGATTAGTGGCTTTATTGTCCAGATATTGGGTCAACAAACTATGGCTTGCCACCTGTTTTTATAAATAAAACTTTATTAGAGTGTAATAGGAGCATTGTTTGCATATTATTGATGCTGTAGCTTCATAGCTATTGTAGCTTCATAGTGGCCACTGAACCAGAGCTGAATCATTGGAAACTGAGACCAGGATGGCCAGCAGAGCACACATGTCTTAACGTGGGGCCAGTTACAGGATGAGCATGTCAGTGTCTGGTCTAGGTTGATGCTTCTTGGCATTGACCGTGCATCAGAATCTCGTGGAGACCTTGAAAGATTCCTGGCTGAGAAGCCCCATCACTAAACAAGTGAACCTGTGTATGTGGACGCAGGGCTTCCATGTGCACAATTCTGTGGATCAGACCAGGGCACAAATGAGGTAGCACACTGCTCTCCCCAGGGTCCTCCTGCATTGCTGGAGCATGAACACTGGCCCAGCAGAGACACCCTCTTGCCTTCCACTTCCAATCAACCTTATGCATTCTGCATACCTACCAATAAGGCCATACAGGGGTGCTACCCACACCATTTCCCCCTTCTTTCCCTGTCTTCTGTTATACCATATTGGTCACATAGATTAATTGGCTTTGCTTTGGCAGATCTGTATATATGCAGAGCATTAATTATTTCATCTCCTCACCCCATGTCCTTCCCCTCCTCTTGTCTCACATGTTTTGGGAGGTTCAATGTGTGTAAGCAAGTTGACCATATTCACAACCCCTATTTTCTGTCCTATCAGATAACTAGCTTCTCTTCTGCTTCTTTATGTTTTTTTCTCATAGTTTTATATTTATTTTCATTGAAGTAGAGACTGAAGCCTGAAGTAAGTGTTGATGGCTTTAACACCATTCTTCAATGCCTGATACAGACTTTCTCTCCATGAAGGCCTTCCCAGGGCTCTGCTCTGCATTCTCACTAGGAAGCCCTTAGACACAAGAGTGGAAGGAGGTGATTCAGATGGGGACTGAAAAAGTGCCTCCAGGTGGCAGAAGGCAATGAACATTCAAGAAGGTTATTTCCCATGCAAAGCAGAAGAGTCCTATATGATAATGAGTGTGATTCTACCTCACAAAGATTTCCTTACAAGCTATATTTCTACCTTGAGATTATGGCCCAGCTAGATCAATGGGTCTCCAGAATAATACATGGAGGATACCATCCTGAGTCATAACAGAAGCAGCAGTGTACAAATGAGAACATTCAATACCTGTGCATACACCCACAGAGACACACAGACACAAACAGGTCTGCACGCATGCGCGCGCACACACACACAACGCACTCCATAGGAATCAGATCTGGGCTCAACTTCCAGTTCTGCAGTTTCCCATCTGCACGGCCTTTGTTGGCTCAGGCCATCTGCCTGGACTTCAGGTCCTCACATCTTATAAAGTGCGATGATACAGAGTTCAATTACAAAGTCTCTGGGCATCCCAGTAGATGAGTCTGTGACTGCACTTTCTTCTAGTACCCCATCCTGCTATCACTTCAGAAACGTCTTCCGATCGCCTTCCTACAGGGCTTCTCTCTCTTCACACCTCCCTCCCCATACACAATCTCCCTGAATGTTTCAGGGGACATGCCACTGACTACCCAGTGTGTTCCACCACTTGACAAGGACTCAGATACTAAGTAGTTTGAGCTTCATTAGTGAGCTCAGTGGTAACTCCATCACTCAGGACTCCAGCATACCAGAAGATTCCTGCCTTTGTGGAGCTCACTTGCTGGACACTGCACATCATAACATAACATCTCAAAATCGTCACCAAGTTCTTTGGCTAATTTTGTAGAGGCCCAGCACTCTTACGTTTCTGCTGCACTGTAACACCCATTTATGAATTTCAGTTGTGTTTTGTTTACATCTGCTAAAGGACAGTGATTCACAGATTCCCTCTAATGTTATTTATGGAAATATTCCATCAAATAAACTATAGAATGAGTTTCTTTTTTTACTATTCTCTGAAGTAGGTTTTTTATATGAAAAATGTTTTTAAATGTCCAGAAAATTCTTCTGTAAGTATATATATAAGCCTAGTGCTTTTGTTGGTGAATAGATATCAACCTATTAATCAAATATATTTAATTGCAAGATAACTTTTTTAGATTTCTTACTTTATCTGAAAAAATTTAGAAACTTAACCTTCAGTTCTTTGTAATCACTGTCACCTTGATCTTCACTGCCTTTAATTATGTGATATTGTTAGTCCCACATATTATTTATTCTTTCTTTTTATTAATAACTTCTCATAGAAGTTTATCTGTGTTATCTGGCTGTGCTTGATTTTATTTATTCTTGCTTTGTTTTCTATTCCATTAATAATCACTTTATGCTACTTTTAACTTTTAAATTTTAAATATCATGTTTAACTCACTGAATATCAATTTTCCTTATGTTCTAAGTTTAGAATTCAAGATTATAATTTATTTTCAAAATGATTATTGAGTCTCAGAAGTCTTGAAACACAAACTTTTTATGAGCATTGAATTTAAGAATTCAAATTTTCTATTCCTTTTTAATACAAATTTTAAAATTTGTAGTATTTTGGTTATAATTTGTTGTTAATTCCAAATTTAATTTTATTGTATGCAGATTATTTGATTCCCAATTTATATTTCTGTATTTAGAATATTTGAGCCATGAAATAACTTCTTTTAAAATTATTAAGATTCACCATGATTTATGAACTAACAGATGAAGAATTTTTGGAAAAAACTATTAGCGTCTTTATCTTAGTTTTATCTCTATTTTCAGTCATTAAAGTACACATTTCACTGTCCACCACAGTTAATAGGTCCTTGTATTTGTATATGGGTGTGTTAGTTAACTTATTATTATTTCTTACAAGTCATGCATGACTCACACAGTGAAATGCACCTTTCTAGGAATCAGGGCATAAGTAAGTTTGCAGAGAGGAGGAGCATTTTGGGTCAATGCCAATGTGCCCAATCCTTGAATATTTCAAAATCCAAACAGCCACTGTACTTTGACCATCCCTCACTGACAAGGCTTTTGTGGCAATTTCCCTCCAATTAAAAACTGGCTTCGCATCCTGTTCACCCTGTTCACCAGGGCAGGCATCTCATGACCTCTGGTTGCTCCCCAAAGCCTAAGTGGCCACAACATTCTGTGGCAATTGGCTCAGTAACTCAAGGCAGTTGTGACAGTGTGAGTAAGGACTCTCAAGGGAGAAGCTCCAGAACTGCTTTGGAAAGAAGCAAAAGCTACAAGAGGATAGCTCAAGGTGACAAGCATTCTTTTGAATAGCTTTACTGGCAATAGGTCTTTTACTGTAACAATTATTTTAATTTAAAAATTCACAACATTTTCTTATCACACTGTGTATACTCTCTGGAATTTTTCTCCTTCTACTTCAAGTGCATTCTTTATAGTTCTCTAGAGTGAATCTATTATCGGTCACTATTCTTTTCTGGTTTAAAAATAATTTTATCTCTCATGGTTTTATTTATTCATTTATTATATATTTAGTACATGATCTACAGGGTCTCACTATGTAGATCGAACTCATAGTGATCTGCCTGTGTTCAGCCTCCCCCGGGCTGGGATTACAGGTGTGTACCACCACACCTGGACTTGGTGGCCCATCAGCATGTCTGTGGGTGGGGCCCATGGAGCATGTGGTCCCCAGGATCAAATCCCAGTCCCTGCACTTGCCTAAGCAGGCACTTAGTCAGCTGAACTAGCTCACCAGCCCCAACTCAGACATTTTCAATTTCACGGTGTGGGAGATAGATACACGTTCTTTAGAACAACCATTCTGTTTTTCATTTTCATTCAATGTTTTATTATAAAGTCAGAGTTTGTTAGAAGATTTAGCCTACCGCAACCTAATGTAAATTCACAGTGAGCACGGTTAGGGTCAGGTAGTAAAATCATGATATTCAGTAGGTCATGTGCATTGATTTTATTATTGACAGAGATCACTTCATCTTTCAAAGGGCCTGTCAGGGTGCACCCCTACTGGAATTCAGGGAACCTCTATGTTTTTAATCAGGTGTTTCCCTTTCTCATGCTATTTTCCATCTCTACTAGCTTTATGTCTTTATCTTTATTTCTCAGACCTAAATTCTGTGTAACTTTATCAGATACATCTTCCAAGTTATTACTTTTCTTTTCTATCTAGTTCCATTCTACATTTCATCCTCAAATACAAAGGGTGGAGTTCTGTGTTTGTTTTGGACTGATAGTACTTTTGTAAGTTATTGTGCTTTACACTTCTGGAAGTTCTGCATGTGTGGTTCTTTTCAAAGGCTTTCAGTTATTTCCTAAAATATTCTAGTCACATATTTTGACTCCATGGTTACTTGAAACACTCTAAGGATTGTTTTATTAATGTAAGAAGCCCAAAATATGAAGTCACTGGTATCTAATTTACACTTACATCGCCACCTGGAATCCTAAGGCACCATCATCCTGAAATCACTTTTTGTATGTTTTAGTTTTGCAAATTCAAACTCCAAAATAGCTTGAGCTGAGGTACGTAGTCACGAATTTTCATGGAGACATTTTTACAGACCCTTGACCTAATCCAATGTGCAAATGTCTCCACAGCTCCTTCCCTTAGCAGCACCCCACCCAAGCCCCCACTTAGTAGGAAGGCAGCTGCAAATATCCCTGCTGTCTATGGAGCTCCTGCCTGCTGTGTGCAGCAGGTAGATGCATTCACGCCCCGCTACGTTGTCATCATCTGTCGAGCCTCTTGTGCTTTGCCTTTCGCATCCTGAAATGTGTGATTCCTAGCTGTGCAGCATCCACCTGCCCCCTGCAATGCCCCCAACCTACACAAAATGGAGCTGTCACTGCTTTGTCCATTTCACTTCTGTCCCAGATAACATGTGGCCCCTAGCAAGACTGAACTGCTGATTAGCAGAGTATTTCTATCAACTTGTCTCACCTTCTTTCCGATCACCTTTTCTTGGTATCCACTCAACAAAAGAGTAAACACAGGACAAAGGAAGGCCGGGATAGGAGCCACTTCGCAGCACACCCTGAGCTTCCCGCACTTGCGCTTTCTGAATCACACAAAGTGATGTGAATAAAGATAGCCTGCAGTGGCTCTGCCCTCCGGTATGATCTGACCTGTTTTCAGTTTGTTTTTGCATCTTTGCTTGCTTTTTGTTTTCCATGATGGTGCATGAAACCCAGAGCCATGCCGTGCTAGGAATGCTGCCTGCCCTGGGCTATCAACTGAGCACCTGCAGCAGGCTTCTTAAGGCCTGTGAGAGTAAGTCCAATATTAACCTCCGACAAGCCAATATCTTTCTTCAAATACTTAAAATTAATAAACTTAAAGTAGAACCATAAACAGGTTCTTAGGGATAAGACAGAGTTTTGTTTCTTCTTAAGGTTGTTTATTGAACTCAACTTTAATTTTTGTATTGTCATTATACAGACCACTGAATAATTAATTATAGCAAGGATAATAATAACATGGTGCTTAATTCAATCCTAACACCAGGATCGTGCAATCAGTTCTCTTAGTGCCTGTTCAGAAGGAAATTGAGTTTTAAAGAGATTTGGCTAATAGCCCAAAGTGATAGAAAACAACTGAGATGGCTGGATCCAAACATTTTCCATGTTGAGCTCGGGCTTAACCTGCTGTTTTGAGATTGGCAGCCTCCACAGAGAAGGTAAAGCATGGGGACATGAAGTGGCCAAGTGGTACCCAGTGCCTGAGAACGCCTCCCCTCCTCTCGGGTCTAGACAAATGCCCCCAAACTCAAGGCAGGTGGATGGATGGCACACTCTTCTCTTGCTCTAGTTTTGGCTCCCTCTCTCAGGTCTTTATAGGCCTGCATCAGCCACACTGTGAGAGCAGGAATAGAGGGAGAAGACAGACAGGCAGTTCACTAAAACGCTGTCCTTCACACCTCTTGCACTGTCCTGAAATCTGAGGAGGAAGCCAGAAGGAATCATTCACTTGGGACCTTCATTGCATTTAATGTATACACAGCAGGAAATGAGCCAGAAAACCCAGGACTTCAGGAACAGTGTCGCAGCACATACTTGGCAAGTGCTGGGCCTAGCGTTTGACTCTAGTATTCGGATTACTTCGCGACCACTTCCGTATCATGTTACAGATATCTTCTAAAATATATATTTTTCTTATTTTTTTATGCGGAACCAGAGATTGAACACAGGCATTTACACTTGCCAGGGAAGTGCTTATTCTACTGAGCCATCTCCCCAGCCTTTCTTCTAAAATATAAAGGGGAAAGTGAACAAGGAAGTTTCATCTTCTCCTTAGAAGTGGTCAGAAGAGCTTCCTGGTCCCATGGTGTCCACCGTGTGACTCATAGTGCCTGTGCAGCTATACCATTGTGCACAGTGACGAGGTCATCCTCTGAGCTCCCTCTGACCCAGGTTCTACCTCAATTGCGTCACTGAGCACTGTGGTCCTGCAATTTAGGAGACAGACTCACCTTTGTTCCAGACTCTGCACTTCACAAAAGACTGTCAAGAATGATGTCATTTGCTCTAATTTATGAGCAAGTACTTTCTGTTCCACCAGACATTCGTCACTTGTAAACCCTCTCTAATTTATTTTGCACCTCTCTGTGTCTCCCTAGGTTTCCTGAAGTCATGGTGGTACTGGGTTCCCGACAGTCTGTATTTTGGCTCCAATGAGCCAAACTAAGTGCCTTGTTTGTATGATCTCTAGTGGCAAGGATCTTAGGCTTTCCATCTAAATTAGATATCAGAGACCTAAATGCTAACCCTGAAATGATAATGAGCTAAATGTACTTCTCTTCTAAAATTTGTACATTTAAAAACCAACTTTCCATATCTTAGGATGGGATTGTATTTGGAAATAGGGCTTTTAAAGAGGTAATTGAATTAAGATGAGTTTTCTTAAGTCAGGCCCTATATAAGTCTCACTTATATCCTTATTGAAAGAGGCCATGGGGGCATAGAGAGATCAAGGGGTGTGTGCCCAGGGACAGCCACTGTATGATAAGGACTTCCAAACCTAGAAGGAAAGCCACAGGAGAACTCAGAACTGCTGACACCTTGGTCCTGAACTTCTTTCTTCCAAGACTATGAGGACCATAAATTGCTGTGGTATTTCTGGTAAATCCATATGTATGACAAATACATAGCATTCAGGAAACAAGCTTCGGTATAGATTTCAGTAATTTGAGTAGATCCAATTTCAAATCTCTCTGAGACATGGTTTTCTTTAATCCTGCCCAGGTATCTTCCACAAGAGCAGGGAGGTAGAAAGAATACGTTGTATGGTATAAAATGTTACTCAAGAGCTACAAAATTACCTTGATAAAGAGAATAAAAGGTACCAAGGTCAGGGAAGAGATCCTGAAAGACAGGTTTATGCTGGGTCCTGACTGATAGATGATGTTTGTGGGAAAGCAGGCAGGTCAAGGAGAGTGGCTGGATCTTGACCTATTGACACCTAGTGACTGAAGAGAAAACATTAAGTGCCTTTGTAGTTAAAAATAACAAGAGAACAGTGAATGGCCATGAGGAGGAAGGTTCCTTCAACTGGTAACATACTGTTTACGTGATGTCATGCTGGGAAGCATGCAAATAAAACAGGGAAGCTCTTACCTGGGAGAAATGTACAACCAAGACAGTAAATAGACAGTAGTGAGACAACACAAAAAGTATTTGCCGAAAGAGAGCTAGAGAAAAAGCCAAGAGTCTGGTGAGTCCAGGGGAAGGCAGGAAGGAAAGCAGCAAGTAAGAAGTGAGGTCAAAGTGGATTCACAGAGCCATCTCCCCAGCGCTTTGCACTGTACTTTATTTATTTATTTTTTTAAAGATTTAAAATTTCTGAATTAGTTCAACTTATAACACCACATTTCCAAGAAAAGTGAACTTTTTGCACAAGAAATTTAAATAAAATCATACCAAGATACACAAAAATGAAATTGTGCAATACTTATTGTAAAGAAAAAAAATGATTAAAACATATATATATAAAATATTAGCTATGGAAGAGCAAAATTAAGTAGCATCTTATTCTGCATTAGGAAAAAAAAAAA
>PVKA01004838.1:0-30215 GCA_004027165.1 Ctenomys sociabilis
AAGAGAATTATAAGTATTCTGCGCTCTCTCTCTTTCCCTCTCTCTCTCTTTCTCTCTCTCTCTCCACACACAACACACACACACACACACACACACACACACACATTCTATAGAAAATCTTGCATAAAAATCCACATTCTTCTTTCTAGATAGGCTAGGCAGAGCTTAGAGATGAAGTCATCCAATATGTAATCGTGTTGAAGGTACTAGGAGACACTAAAAATACTTGCAATTACATAGTGTGACATCTCTGCTTCTGAACTGAGTTTCTTCCCTGATTCTGGAAAGAATGGCCATGCTTAGGTGCATGCAGGAAGGGGACAGCCACAGTTACATTTGACACCTGATGGAGAACTCATAAGCAGAAACTAAAGTTGGCCAGATGCTTCTGTTTGTGGATGAAATTGTTTGTGAGCAAAACTGTCCGTGAACCGAGGTACTGCTGTGGATATACATGTGTGTGTTTGTGCATATCTGAAAATTGGTGTTAGCACTTTTGGCTTATTCAATAATGGCACTCAAAAAAATCTTGCTAAGTATAAAATTGTTTCTGAAGTGAGCAGCACAAAGACATACTTTCCCTGAAGCGCAAGGGGCTGTGTGGCTGCCGCCGCATAGGTGCATTTCTCCAGATCGAAAGGATAAGTAAGTTGCAAAGCTGGGCTTCAAGACTCGCTTCTTTCCATGGTTTTAGGCTGCTTCATGTAGGGGGTGAAAAGTGCTGGAGACCCCCTCAGTGTGCCAGAAGCGTCCTTCTTTCAGGGTTGTTCTTTCGAGTTATTTCCTTCCTGCTTAAATTCTGCAATATGGGCTCCTCTTGGGGCTCCTGTTTCTCTGCCTCTTGCTGCTGCTGTGGGCTCTGGATACTGGCTCTGCCTTCACCACCAGCCCTCAGGCATGAGCTGGGACCTGGGGACCCTGTGACCCTTGGATCCTGTGACCCTGTGACCCTGCAACCCTGCAACCCTGTTACTCTGGGATTCTGGCACCTTGGCACCCTGGAATCCTGTGACTCTGGGTCCCTGGAACCCTGGGATCCTAGCATCCTGGCACCCTGCAACCCTGTCACTCCAGGACCCTGGGACACTGAGACCCTGGGACCCTGGGATCTTGGAACTCTGGGACTCTTGGACCCTGGGAGTCTGGCACCCTGTGACCTTGACACTCTGAAGACCTGGGACCTGGGATCATGTGACCCTGGGTCCTTGGAACCATGGTACCTTGTGACTCTGGGACCCTGAGATCCTGGCACCCTGTAACCCTGGGACCCTGGGAATGGTCCTCTCTTTGAATGACTTTGCCTAATTCATCCCCAGCTGTGTTCCCAGCACCCACCCCCACACTGACATTCACAATTTGACAGTCTTTGAGATTTAATCAACTAGTTCATTGAGCAATCCAGGTGTATACCCACCTGATTTGAAGTGATTTAGTTTAATGAAGATAATCATGTGGCCCAGGTTTTCTGGGGCAGCCCTAATTTCAAGTATTCTGCCTCTTTGTCTTCATGAAAACTCTTGAAAAATCTTAGTATTTGGGGAGAGAGACATTTTCCAGGTGCTCTTAGGCACCTAGGTGAAGAAAAAGGTCAGACGTGTCCCACCTTAGCTCCAGGACATAAAGATCTCTGTGAAAACTTTATTTTCATCAGCGTATAGGAAAAATAGTTTTTTTGCCTGTTTATTTTCAAGAATCTCAGTGTTGTTGCCCTCTCTGTCACAGAAGCTGGACAGTGCTTGTTGGATGAGACTTTTTCACTGCACAATGCTGTGTTTCTGTGCCAGCACCCGTGTTTCCTGCGACAACCTCAGGAAAGGGGATGCTTTGCTATGAGATCTGCAGCTTCTCTGCAGTTGTCGATGGTACCCACAGCCAACCTGGCTTTGTGTGGGGGGTGTTTTGGCAAGTGGCTGCCTTCCCCCTGCTGGAAGAGTTTAGTTGACCTCTCCAAGGGCTCCTGCCCACCTTGGCCTCTCTGGTCCTCCCAGGAGGAGAGTCCTGCCCCAAGGAACCTCAGTGCTCCAGTCACTGCAGAAGGAACAAGCAGCTCAAGGGATGAGCATCAGAGTGGGCACAGCTTTGAGAGTCAGCGGCGTGGGGCAGAGCAGTCCCTGAGATGGCTTCCGAGGACCCCTGAGATGCTTCCAGAGGGACTTTCATGAGGTGGTGACTCCATAGCACCTCGGTTGCCTTTATGAGGGTCTGGGTCCCACCAACACACTGAGGTCTCCGAGGCAGTCTGCATCAAAGCCCCCAGCATGTCCTAAATTTGTTTGACCACTCGTTTTCACTTATGGACCTCGAGCACCTTAAAGAACGAGAACAGGGGTCTGGCAGCAGGATATTTGAGCACAAATCCTCAGGTTCAGTTGTGCTGGCCCGGTGACATCACCTGGCCTTGGTTTCCTCATCCGTGAAAGGAGAATAACAAATGCTGTTTTGTGGGGCTCCTGTGAGAGTTACACGGTCCTGGGTAGGAGAGCACTTTTTTTGCCTTAAGGTATTCACTTTAAGAGGCTTTGCTGAAGTAAAAATCTGTGAGTTTTATAATAAAGAATCTTCTCTGGCTGGGCAGAGTTCAGTAGCCAAGTGTGTGTCTAGTGTGCACGTGGCCCTGGTTTCCATCCCTAGCATCTGCAGAAATAAATAGGAATAATGCGATTCACATTAATTTCCTTAGGACTTGCCTCTCCCTGTTGGTGGCTACTGAAAATGGGCCAGGACCAGCATATGTGGCCCGAAATGTCAGGGGTCTGCGATAGCTGGAGCAGGGAGAGCACCTTTGCTTTAATGAATGCTTTTAAGAGAAGTACTTAAGATCCTAGTAGCAAAAACACAAGATGAGTTATAAAGGAGACGCTTAGGGCTTGTGTACTCTTTGTATTTGCAGCAGGAAACCATGCTTTGGAAAGCTGTGAAGATGCAAGGAGGATCCAGGCCAGGGACCAAGGGGCTGGGAGGACCAAGACTTAGTCTTGAGGCTCTCCAAGGGATGAGGACATGTGGCTTGGAAGGTCGCAGGAAACCAGGACTTGTTTCTCATGTACACAGACGAATCGGCTCTGCATATCCTGCCTGTCATGGATTTAGAAAGGAATCTACACATTAAACCAGCAGTTCTTTATTTTTATTTTTATTTTTGTTTTATTGAAGTACAAATATCAATGAGACAGTTTTAAGATACCTTGACAAGATGGATTTGATCAATTAATACATTGCAAACTGTTTTCCTTATGTTTTGGTATCATAGAAGGTGCATACATGATATTATACTTACAGACATGATTATACCATATGTCTCTTATCAGTAAATTAAGAGAGTGTAGCTGTTTGCGTATCTTATTTAAACCAGCAGCTCGTGATCTGCATTGCACAGTCTCTTGGGAAAGGGGACCAGTGCCACAGGGTGTTGCCATGTGTCCAAAAACTCCCTGAGGTGAGGAGCAAACTGTTATGTGCTTGTGCATTTTATGGAGCTGTGAATCCTCAACTATAAAACCAGTTCAGGTCTCTGGGAGCGGGACAAATTATACCCAGAACGAGCTCCCAGGCCAGTGGAGTTCACTCCACAATTGATACCTACCCGGGGCCTGGACGTCCCTGGGCACCTCCTGGGCTTGTGCAGCGGGTCCACAGCGCATTCCTCATCACTGACTCATTGATTTTGTTTGGTTGTGCTGCTCCGGGGAGCTGTAATTTCTCCATGATTCCTTCTCCTTTTGAGGCTTATGATGTCCTTGAAATGCACAGCCATGGTTACTGCTACAAATCTTGCACTACCTGAGGCTGTCCGACATGACTTCCGCAACTCTACAGGTTGAGCGAGTGGTGTGCACGATGGGGACTCTAACTGTTTGCATTTCCTCAGCCATCCAGGGGACACTTACAGGTGCCAGGCACTGTGCTAGGGCCTGGGAGTAGAGAGGGACAGAGCTAAGAAATGGTGACAAGCAGCCCCTGCCTTTCGGTAGCTTCCCGTCTGGTGGACTCGTGAACTGAGTGACTTGTCATAATATGAACAATAAAAATGAAGTAACATGAAGATATAGACCTTAGATTGTTCAAGCTGCACTTTGTCACCAATGCCATTGAGAATGAACTGCCAGTGCTCTCTGGTCTCATGTAAAACACACTGATGATGGGCCCTTCCTGTGTCAGGCAGGCCTTACATGCCTGGGACCCAGTGCTCGATGAAGAAATGCAGACCAGAATTTCTGTCTAGCATGAAGGCAAATATAGAGTCAATCTACTCTCTCTCTCTCTCTCTCTCTCTCTCTCTCTCTCTCTCTCTCTCTCTCTCTCTCTCTCTCTCTCTCTCTGTCTCTTTCCTTCCAGGAGATATCTGACCTTCTCAGAGAGCTTAGAAGGTTTCCTTGAGGGAGCAGTGTTGGAACTGAGATCTTAAAGAAGGAAAAATAGTAGGTTATTAGGTTTCAAAAATGGTAACAATAGGGAAGGGCTTTAGGTATAAAGAGCAACAAATCTACAGAGTGATTATAATAGGGTGAGTAGATTTTTAAAAGTTTATTATGATAAGATCCCTTACCCTTGATCTGTCTCAGAATGCTCCCCTTGCTGCACACGTGCTCATCCCCTCTTCTCGCCCTCTCTGAGTGGCTCTGGACGTCCTCTTGCATGAATTGTCTTCAGTCGTGCTGCTGTAGCTGCCTCTATGTCCTGAGTCAATCCAAAGCATTTACCTTTCGTGGCTCTTTCTGACTTTGGGGAAAAGCCCAGAGTCACACGGTGTCAGATCTGCTGAGTGGGGTGGATGAGGACACTGTGATGTCCCAGCAAGCCTCCTTTCCACTGGAGGCACCCAGCAGCTGTACGTACTGCATTTGTTTTATCATATCTCTGAGAGACATGAGGGAGCCCTTCCAGAACTACTTCAGAAAGTTCCAGCACTGGTGGGATAAGTGTTCTGGAAGCCAGGGGGCATATTTTGAAAGGGATTAATGGTAGTGTCTTTTACTGTAAAGAATTTTTAAATTTAAACATTCACTAGGGGCCGGGGAGATAGCTCAGTGGAATAAGCACTTCCCTGGCAAGTGCAAGGGCCTGAGTTCAATCCCCAGTTCCGCCAAAAAAAAAAAAAAAAAAAGAAGTGCTAAATATTCACCATATACTTTGATTGTCCTTTGTACAAAGTCCCAGTGGTGCCAGCTTCCCTGTGCCCCTCATTAGTTTGAGAAGGCACAGGGAGGAAGGACTCCAGAGAGGGCATTCCACCCTGTGCAGAATGTGACTGGGTCAGAACCCCGGGAACCTTGTAAGTTGGGATGGGCTGCCATCTTTAGCCTAGGTTTAAGGACAAGTCATTGTGAAGCTTTAGCAGGAATAGCATTGGATCTGTAAAGTTTTCAATCAGGGACCAGAGGAAGCTCTCACAGCAAGGAAGTGGCTTTGGAGCTGACTGAGAGGCCCAATGGCAGCTGGAGCTTTGAGGACTGGGAGGGACTGTCCTGAAAGCAGGCCCAGCTTAAGGACACAGGGAAGTGGATGTGAGCCTGTGCTGGAAACAGGCAGCTGCAGCTGTGGCTTGCCAGAAGGCATGGGAGAGCAGATAAAGCCAGTCCAGGAAGTGCTGATACCCAGGCTGCCCGGTGTGGCCTTTCTTAGAAGCCAGAGAGACCAAGGGTTTTCCCTGTAACGGGAGACTCAAGAGTTCCATTGGGAGGCTTCTCAACCACTGTTAGTCTGTGGTTTCCAACTTCAACTGTACAGATGAGGATTTGCACGAGGACTACCAGATTATTTGTATAGCTAGAGAAGAAACTTGCCCAGCTCTGTTTTTTGCATGGACTCTCTTCAGTCATGGCTTTACATAGGGGTTGGTCATGCAGATCCATGCAAGACAGAAGGATTATACTGGAACACCTCCAGTACTTGCCTTTGCTTGCAAAGGAGAATCCACCCCCCAGAGAGTCTTCTACATAAGCAGAGGGGAGCCAAGCTTTCTGGAGCACGCGGAAAGATCTATTTTTAAGACACAGCAATATTGACTTCTCAAGTTGGAGCTCTCTCATCAGTGTCATACGTAAATGGCAGCAATTCTGAATGTTTAAGGTCATGCTTATGGAGGCAGCTTAGCTGTCTTCGTGGGCATGGCATTTGTGGGGACTGGGGGATGTACCTGGGAGGTGCTGCTGCTTTGAGCCAGCGTGGGAGGAAAGGAGCCATCCTGGGAAGGGAACAGGAGCAGGCACCAACATAAATTGTTCTGAAGATGTTAGCCAAAAAAATAAAGCTAGCTTACATGCCAAGGGTTTCTTCTCAAGAAACATTCTGAAGGAAGATGGGAAGGGTATTGGAGCATTGTTTAAAGATTTGGGGGAATTGCATCTATATCTATAATAGTGCATATGCTGCAGGAGTAAGCTCAGTAGCACTGTAAATCTTATGTACTATTTGAGAATGGAGACTCCCCCTGCCTTCTTGATAGTCTGAAAGGAGGGAAGAAGTGAAGACAGAAGTGACCATTGTTGAGTGTCACACAGGTAGGGACGTCCCACAAACAACCACCATAGTACTCATTCTTATGTCAGCCTTGCAAATGGAGCTTTATTCATGACTTGAAGCCAGGTAGTTCTTCTATTTTTCTATTTTTTTTAGTTGATCAATTGATTGGGGTATGGGGGGCTGAATTCAGGCTCTCACACTGGACCACACCTCCCACTCTCGTTATTTTTTATTTTGAAACTGGGTCTGGCTAAATCACTACATTGCCCAGCCTGGGCTCTAACTTGTATCCATCCTATATCAACCTCCCAGAGTTCTGGGATTAGAGGGAAGATAATTCTTACGTGACAGACTTGAGAGTTGGGTCTAGTTCCAATGATCTCTGTGCTATTTGTGTCACTCAGGGTTTACAGATGAGCCGAAAATGGAGCATTTCATTGCTGGACCAGGAGGCGGGCCTCAGAGCTGGGTTTGCCACCCCACACACTTGTCTGTCTTTGCATTGTATGTGGGTACAGGAGGGCCACCACAGAGACCCCTGCTCATTGAGCTCTGTGTAGAGCTCTACACAGCTCTCACAGGCCCCCCAGAGGTGGGGATCTGCAGTATTCCCCAGTATGGGTGACCCAGGCTGGGGCTGAGGTCATTGATCTGCACCCACACAGGTCGCTGACTCTGAGGATTTAAACCAGGGGTGTCTGACTGCAGAATGGGGGTTGTGGCTTCCTCACTGCCCAGCCTGTTTCTCTAGCATCTACCCAAGGAATCTCTTTGCTGCAGATGTAGGCTCAGACCTCAGGAGTAGAGCAGGTTTAGCGTGGCTAAGGCACTGGGCTCAATCCCGAACACTGGAAAAAAAAAAAAATAAAAGGTCTCTTCTCTGACTGATACATGGTGTCTTCTCCCCCCCCCCCCCCACTAACATGCACCTTGATCCAGCATTTCTTCTCTCTGCACTTTGGCCTGTACATGAAGGCACTGCTCGAGTCTGTCACACTAGGCTGTGGGAAATGCTATCTTTGTGTTCCCCTGGACCAGCCCCTAATTCAGAAGGTTTTGTCTTAAGTAGCCCATGAAGATTCCACTAGGCTTAATTTACAGGGTTGTGAGACATAAAACACAGTTCTTTGGGGGACAGATCTCACTGAGGACTTGCAGGAGAGATGGCTCATAAATAAATTGCTCCTTTTCCTTGTCCATTTCTGTCCTTGTCTTGGGGAATGCATGGTGGCTTTAAATAACTGCAAAGAAAAGAAATTGGATTCTGTGCAAGGGACACTACTGCCTCCTCTTCTCTCTCTGATGGAGGCTGAGTAGTGTACCCTTTTCTTCTACATGGAAATCTTTACAGTCCTTAATAGAATTATTTCTTGTACTCTACACAAAATGACGTTATTAATATTAAAATGATAAATATTATGACTCTGAAATGATGCATTTTGATCACACTTTGACTGTGGCAAAACACTTCTTAAAGATCTTTTCAATTATAACCTTGTATTCATATATCTGCCCAGACAGGGGTCATACAGAGTGATGTTTTAAAAAAAATGAAATCCAACTCATTTTCCCACGGTGGTCTTTGATACAAATTACAAAAGAACAACAGTTCTCTACCACTGACAGATGCATGGTCAGTGTGCTTCCAATGGACTTAGAATCTTTCCTTTCTGCGGGTCTCTGAGTCAAGTGTTGAGTGGAATGTTGGACATTGGTGTGCACTGTTAATTTTCCATTTTGACATTGCTTTAAATATGCCAGGCAGGGGCTCCCTCCTCCATCTTCCAGGGGAGGAGCCATGTACAGCACTCGCTTGCAGTGCCACTACAGTCTGATGAAATAGGGTGAGGTCAGGGCTGGGGCCAGGTGGCCCATGGGTTCCTAACCCAGTGTGGTTCCTAAAGGATGCTCTCAGTAACTTGGGCAACTTCCTACTCCCAAGGCTAGGTTTCCATCTCCACCAAAGAGAACTTGAACCAGAGGCTGGTTAGAGACCCTTGCACTGTCAACTGGTCCAGGATTCGATGGCTTTGTGAGTCACCATGAGTGAGAGCAGCAGGACCGCCCCCCAGTACATAATATAGAATTTTTATTATTTTTTTAAAAGTTAAATTTTTTGTAATTTATATTTTTTGTTGATAGGATATGCCAGTGATCCACAGTCACAGCCACCACGGGGAATTGGCTCAGGTCCCTGTTGTATCTTAAATGTTCTTCCCTCCCCTCCTCTGTGCCTTCCCCTCTCCTGTGCCCGCCCACCCCTGTCCACAAAGTCCACCTCTGTTTCCTGCCCATCGCTGACCTCTTTCATTTTCTTTGGGAGGAGCAGCAGAAAAGGAGTAGAGAAATGTATAGAACTTTCTACCCCTAAAAATATTAATAATGAAGCACAAAGAGCTTCTCGTTCTGTATGTGCTGGTATCTGCACAAGTCTAGGCCCATTGCCAGGTCTAAACTCCCACAGGGAGAGCACTTGTCCCATTTCACAGTTAAAAATCTTTATTTATTTATTTGGTACAGGGTCCCACTATGCAGCTCAGACTCCTAGTGATCCTCCTATCTCAGCCTCCCCAGTGCTGGGATTATAGATATGCATACCATGCCCGGTTTTCATGGCTGGCTCAGCTTGGGGCTGGCACAGCATGTGGTATTGGGGGTCAAACCTGGGTCCTTGCACTAGCTGGCAGGTGCTTAGACCATTAGAGATATCTCTGCAGCCCTGAGAAACCAACTCTGAAAAGGTGAAGTCATACCCAAACTCACAAAAAACAGAGAGAAAGCCCCCAGGCCTTGGGGCCCAAATGTGGCCCTGGCTGCTCTCTTCTGTCCTCCTGACATTTGTGGAGCTGGAACAGGCCCACACTCCTAAGTGCGTACGTAGGAGTTGTGCTTTCTGTGTCCATGACTTCTTTGCCTTTGCCCAGCTGCTGCCCCGCCCAGCCCAGGTTGCTGATCCTGGCCCCTGCCTCCGAGGGCCAGCTGGAGGATGAGGTGCTGCAAGGCAGTGTGTAACCACAGTGTTTGACCTGCAGCCAGCGTTGCTTTAGCTTTTGTGTTAGTTTCTGGAACTGCCATTACAAATTAGCCTAACCTAGGTGACTTGAGACAACCAGAATTTATTCTTCCACAGTTGTGAAGTCCAGAAGTCCAGAGTCACAGTGTAGGCAGGGTCTCATTGTCCTTCAAAGTGCTGGGAAGAAAGCTCCTTGCTTCTTACAGCCTTTGTAGGTCTGGATCTTGCCTGGCCTGGGGCTGCGCATCTCTAGTCTCTGCCTGTCCTCACACGGCCATCACCCACATGTGAGTCTCGTGGCCCGCTTGCTCTTCCCTGATGCAGGTACCTGTTCTTGCCTACTCCAGGGTGACCTCTCAAGGGCCTACCATCGGCAGAGAGTCTTTACCAGGCCAAGTCACACTTATATATTCTGGGGAACAAGACCCAGGCATGTGCTGTGGGGGTTACCATTTAACTCGGCCATGACAGCAGCAGCAGATGACACATGGGTCTGTGGGCTGTGGGCATGAGGTCACCTCAAGGGCCCCACTGTCAACAGCTAGCATGTCTCAAGTTTTTACTCTGAGATCCTACAGAAGGAATAAGATGTTTGAGCCGGTGAAGAGGCCCAGGGCTTATAGACAGGGACAGGAAGAGCTAGAGGGAAAGAGGCCTTTTGTGACATGACCTCAGGTGAACCCAGGGTGCAAAGTGTGCTGGGCCCTTGTCAACAATGCAGTGGTGGCAGCTGGAGGGAGATGAGGATAGGGTTGGGGAAGTGGACTTGAATCCAGAATATGGCTCTGCAAAGAACAGCACAACCCTGAGCACAGCAGGCCAGATCCTGGAATTACTCACTGATACCTATTCATAATCGTGGTAGGTGCCACTTACTGAGTGTTTTGGGGGTATTAGGAGGCTCTGTGCTAAATTGTTTTATTGACTTAACCTTGTTTAATTCTCGAAGGAGCCTGTGAGATAGGTACTATTTTTTGTTGGACTAATATCTCAGATTCAGAGAGGTTCAAGAACTTACTTAAATCTTGCAGGCAGTGTAGGGTGGGACTGGTACCCTAATTCTGGGTTATATGAGCTTAATTATTAGCTCCCCTCCACTTGGGCTCTGTCAGTGCAGATGGGTGTGATCCACCCTTGTCTTATGGCCTAAGCTAGTTCCTGGGGGTAGCAGGGCACAAGGAGCAGACCTCTGGAGGAGAGAAGCAAAACCTAGGGCCTCTGTGAAAGAAGCAGGAGTTCAGGTTGGACACAGAACCTGGGACTGAGTGAAGGGAGCCCATCAACTGAGCAGGTTGTGGGCTTCAGGATGGCCATGTGCCAGCATCAGAGATGGGCTCGAGTGCACGCAGGAGCCTGCTGGAGCCAGGGCTTGCACTTGCTCACAGAATAATGCTGGAGGGTAGCCCATGCTCTTGTAAAGGAAAGAGGTACGTACTGGCCTGCGAGGAGGTGGCTTCTCCTGTGGCCATGCTCGATGGCAGAGAGTCTTTAGCTCTTCTTGCTTTTGCCCAAGAGCTGAAGAATGCGCAGGATGGAAGGGGCAGGCTGGGGAGATGCAGGACAGTGCTTGTGGTCCTGAGGGGGCAGAGGAAGTTGAGGAAAGAAGGGGGAAGCTAACAGGCACCACTGAGTGTGTGTGCGCATGTGCACATACAGATATATGCTTCAGGGGACAGAAGAACAAGCAGGACTTCTTTGATAGCCCAGGTAAGCACAGGGACTCAGCTTACAATGTCTCCTGAGCTTCCCTCTGGCTTCTAGAATCTACCATCTTCAAGTCTTTTCCTCTATAAAAAGTTAGGACTTGTGCAAATTCAGAGAATTTCTCAAAATGAACTTATTAGTGCTTTAGTTGTATAAATAAGTATTTTAATTTTTGTGGTGCACATTAAAGTTGGTGGATGGGAGACTGTCAGAATTCTTAATGGTCATGAAATATGCTCTTAATAATCAGTCTTATTAAATCTAAATGAAATGCCTGTATGCGGCCTTATTTTACTATTTTCTGAACTTGCTACAGCTTTTTAATCTTAAACAGCAACCACAGTCACTCTAAATCATCATCAAATTAACTATTTATGTTCCCTTTCACTGCCTTCTCACCTCCCCCATGCTACCTCTCCACCACCCTCTCCACAAACCTCATGTTTTATGGAGAAATAATCAGCAGTGATTGCTGTGTGAGGACACCCTTCAGGCGCCGGAAGGGGAGCAGGTGGAGGAACAGAGCAGCCCCTGGAGCTGCTGGGGTCTGGAGGAGGCCTGCCGGGAGCCCCAGCAGCCGGGTGAGGCCACCAGAGCAGGCTGCCCAGGGAGACAGACGGCTCCCTCTTTCCACTCATCTTGGCCGAGCCCCAGAGACAAGGTACCGCCTCTTCTCAATTTCTTTCAGATGAGATCTGGAGGAGTGCGGCAGGCCAGCTCCTCGAGACCTTATCTTTTCTTTTTGCTTTCTGGAGGCCGAGTGGAAAATTTCCAGTGCAGAGATCTGAGTTGGCTAAAACCGTTGTGACAGACACAGTGCGATGCCATTTCAAACAAGATTAGCAGCGAGTTTCACCCATGCCCTTCTGAAGCACAGGGAGTCATAGAGTCCAGAGGTTGTTTGTTCTAAGTATGGCCAAATTTCACTGCCCCTCACTGTGGGGAGACAAACTGGACTCCCACGAGGAGAAAAGCAAGGGGCTGGAGAAGTACTGTGTCACAAGAGAGAACAGATTTGTTACTCTAAGGTAACGACATCTTGCCATAGATCCTGCCTGTGATTCTGACCCTCCCTAGGAGCCCCCGTGTTGGTCAGGAGAGGGAAGACAGCAGGACAGCTGGGACCCCTGACACCTCCACTCCTCCCATCCAGCACACGGGCTCCGCCCAAGCCCACCTTCAGGCCTTGGTCTTCGGTTCCTGCTTTCTGCCTCCTCCAGGGGCGGGGCTGATGCCGGACCTCTGCGTGCAGGTCCGTGCTGGTGAGCGCCAGTGAGGTCAGCCGGACAGGAAGACCCATTCACATTTCTCCAGGGAAACAGCAACTCAGCCATGGGTCCTCGGCACAGGGCGACTTCTCACCTACTTCTTTCTCTAGAAAAAGGGGAATTTCTTCCAGGGGCAGGCGGAGGACCTCGACGTAAGGTAAGGGGAGGCCAAGCCACTCCCCCAGGTGCACAGCTGGGAGCAGAGAACCCTGGAGAATGTCACACATCTGCTCATTCTGGGTTTGCTATCTCTGATCTCAGGAGTATCAGGCAGTTCCTCTTCCCCCTTCTCATTTCTGCCACCCCCAATTCCTTCTCAGTGAATGTGGCTTCTCTTGGCATCTGAGTGTGTGTCGGGGGCAGGTCTTGGGGTTTGGAAGAACCTTCCACTGTGAGGCTTGATGTGGGTCTGAACTTCATATGTGCTGCTCACACATCAGTGACGGTGGTCAAAAAGGGTCACGTTTCCCAGGTGCATGTTTCCCATATTTAAAATGGGTGCAGGCTGAGAGACAGGTCGGCGGTCTAAGCGCCTGCCTGGGAAGTGCATGGACCTGTGTTTGATCCCTCGTATCCCCTGCTGCACTAGCCCCAGAATCCCAGGGGCACCATGGCACCCCTGAAGCTGGGCATGGTGGTGCATAGCTGTAATCCCAGCTCTGGGAAGGCTGAGACAGGAGGATGACTTTGAGTCTCAGCTGTGTAGTGAGACCCTGCACCAATAAAGAATAATAAGTATATAAAGTAAAATAAAATGGGTGCAGTAACCTCCATCCCTGGAGGAAATGAGAAAGGCACACACAATTCCTGACCCTTGGTAGATCCTTGGCAAATTTCTCTGCCTTCTTTTCCACCATGACAGTAAGTTATCCAGTAGGATCAGGGGAGTGGACAGCGTCTGGTGTCATTTAGACGCTGCCATTTCACAGACAAGCTGTGCTAGCCGCCCTCAGCACCAAATTTCTGTAAACTGAAGCTGTCATTCATTTGGAATAAATAAGCACAGCGTGTCAGGTTTAGACATTTTTACAGGACAGAAAAAGATGCTTGTGGCAAGGCCGTAGTCCTCTCCCAAGGAGCAGGGAAGAAGGTGCCTGGGCACGAGGCAGCTGGGGGCATGGCTGTGGTCGTTGGTGTTCTTTCTGTTCTGCGCTGGCCAGGCTTGGAGAGGCCAGAAGCCAATGCGCCACTGCCAGGGCCTGCAGGTAGCTGCTGTCAGAGGTCCCTGTGCCTTGGGTCTTCATAAGCCGTCTCACATCAGGACTCCACTTCAGATGCCCGAGTGACCTTTTGGACTGTGTTTCTCTGCTTCTCCATTCATTCATGAGCTACTTGTAGAAGATCCCTTGGAGGATATCCTAGTGATCTGTAGAGTGTCGAATAGCCAGAACCTGCAGAATAGCACTGCATTGAAATGGTGGAAAGCCACACAGAAATACCTTTAGTGGCCATGAGATTCACAAAAGCCACTGCATGACTGCAAATACAAGAAGTGGCTTTGCTTCTGAAAGCTGGCAGCTAAGAAGGTTCTGCTAGAACCACCAGAGTAGTGATGGAAAAAGGAACTGGATTGAGAAATGAGGTAGCTAAGTTTGAATCCTGACTCTGGGTTCGGGAGCCCCGGCCTCCGCCTGTGTGTCACTGGAACTTGATGTACTTTCTTAATGGCTTCTTAAGATTAAACTCAATGTGCCTCCTGCAGACACCTAGGATAGGGCCTGATGCCTGGTAGGTGCCCAGGAGGATGAAGCCCGGATAGGAGGCAGAACAGGTTGGGCTTCAAACAAACACACATCAGACCCTGCAGACTTAGAGCAGATGGCTCCTCAATCATCCAAATTAAACTGGATGCGAAATCCCCCCTGGGGATTTTTAGGGGCAGGTAGGTCTCTTCACTATTCCAGCTCCTTTGTGTGACCACCCACGGTGCAAGTTGCTTTGCTTTGGTTTACCTAAGATTCACTCCTTTCAGATCCTGGGGGAGTGCTCCTGTCCTTAGGGGCCTAATCTTTCTATTGACAAAAGAATTAGGCAGTCTCTAGGCCAGGGAAGGGCTTCTGCCAGGCAACTCCTTCGGTAGAGCCTGCCTTAAATAGTGTCTTTTTAAGAAATTGGAGAAAATTAAGCTTTATTGAAAAATACCAAGAATACTGACGGGCTTCAAAAGCAATTCACGCTTCCAGAATGCAAGGTGTTTAATACATTTTAAAAACTTGTTTGTATTTCAAACAAAAGTAGCAGCTTTATTTAGTGCTTGTTTAAAATACAAACCAACTTGTCTTCCAGTTTCTTGATTTACCTCTTGTCCTTAGACCTGTCCCTTAAAGCAGCTGTGATCGATTCAGCTTGCTGTCTGGAAATCATAAAATGGTAGAGTTGGAGTAGGCCGGGAAATGACAGTGGAGGACGGGTGCCCGTGTGGGGCAGTGCCGGGAGGCTTCCGGCTGACTGACGGTGCAGAGCTCTCCTTTCGGGCCTGGCTGCGTCTGCCCACCCTCAGCTCAGGAAGAGAAGCTGCCTGCAGGGTTCAGCCAGGGGGAACCTGGCCTCCCTGCTCACCTCAGGCTGGTACATGGAAAGCACCCCAGGTATACTCCGCAAAAAATGAGCAAAGAAAGCCAGACAAGCTCCAGCTGTCTCTGTCTCCTCTGAGGCCCCTCACCAATGCCTATGATTGCTTTATCTTCTCCTTTCTTCGCCACTGGTACTCTCATTCTTTAAAAAGGCAAGTTTGCAATTACATAGCTTCTGCTCGGCTTTCCCCAATACTTCCTCACCTACTGCATCATCCTGGTAGGTCCTCAAGACGGATGCAGCGGGCATGGTAAGTATTACCCTCGCTTAGTAGATTAAAAACCCAGAAATATGCAGGGGCTTTCCCCAGTTCACACCAAGACCAGCAGGGAGCAGAACCCAGCACTGTTGTCCCCCATGGGTGTCAGGCCAGTGCTCTGGCCCTTGGGTCCTGCAAGGTGCCAGCAGTCCTCAGGGCATCTCTAGTGCTACTCCTCTGGATCCCTCCTTAGCCACCTTACTGCCTCGTGCGCGCTTGCAGGCCTCTCTCTTCCAGGAATGAGTACGCAGAAAATGGGCACTGACAGTGATAGATGTCCTTTTCCATTTTCTGCTAACGTGGTATGAAGTCAGGGCCCATTTTAATGAATGTCCATTAAGGTCAGATTTGGAAAGCGGGTATTAAGAGTCACTGCTGCTAATTACACCCCGAGAGCTCTATTTGTATTTTCAAATTGGATAAAAACCTTAGTGAAATGGAACATTTCAGCACAGGTGGACTCCTGGCTTGCTCTCCAAGTGTTTGGAGACGATCAGTTGCCCAAACTTTCTGAGAAATAATACTCATCTTATTCCTGCCTTCCGCCTCTCAGGGAAGCCAAGGCCACCACCAGGGGCAGAGCCTCTTACATCTGGGACCCTGGAGAGTATCTGAAACGCACAGCACTGTTCTATTTTAATCAGGCTCCTTCTAGAAACTAGGAGCTGTAAGTGGAGGCTTCCTGCTGACAGGTGGTCCCCTAAAAGTCGTCCATCTGCTGCCAATTACGGCGGAAAGAAAATTCACGCAGCCGGGTTTTCAGTTTATTTGCTAAAGATCTCCAAAGGTGTTACTGTCTTTCCCGATCCCAAGACCATTTACCGCATTACATCTCTGGAGCCTGTTAATTATTTGTCTTCAAATAATTTGAAGTTTGAATTAAACTTCAAACTCAGGGTGGCAGAGAGCATTTACGGCAAGTCGGCTTCGGTCCTACCAACCTGCTCTTCCAGCCCAGGCTGAGCTCATCTGAGGCGAAACTCAGAAGGTGGCAAAATTCAGGCTTGGCTGCTTTGGTTCTCAAACACCAGCTCATTTTTCTCTCTACTTTGTGGTTTTTGTCTGTCAAATGGGCAATCATGTCTGAGCTACCTCTGTTGTAATCTTAGAATAGGAACACTTATTAGAAAGTATCATGTACCCTGTAAGTGACTATGCAAAGATTCTTCTAGGCCCATTAGCTAAACAGAAATGATTGATAGGTCACTTAATGACATAATTTAATAAGAAAGAAATTTTCCTTCCTCTTCCCCGCAGTGTTTTTTTTTTTTTTTCCATACAGACACCAGTAGACCTTACAAGTTGCATTCTTATCAGAGGTCTTAGAGGACTGTGCATCTGCTTGCTGTCACTTACTGTGCAAAAATAGGTCTACATGGCATTTTAGTCCCTGGTTCATGGTCCATGTCTGCTAGACGGGGAGTGATTGGAGGTCAGATTCATGTTCTCAGGGCCTAGCGAAGCCTGATGCACAAGTAGGCCTTCAATGAATGCTACAGTGAACTGCCTCAACCTTCGTGAATTAAATAAAGGTGATTTTAGTTAGATGAAATTAGGCCCAACATTATTACTAATAAATGGCACAAAATCTATCAAGCTCAGTGTTTTTTGACATGTTTGATCATTTCTGTGCAAGTTCTATAAAATCTGTTTTGAGAAGACATACAGCTCTAGAGGACAGGGTGAGCAGGGTTTCTCCTGGCCTCCTCGCTAGATTCTGTCTGTGGGCCTTCCACAGAACTCTACACTGGACTGGTTTTCTTGCATACAACAAAGACTGGGTAGTGTTAGCTAGCTGAATTCAGTTACATCAAATACTCTTAGGTCTGCCACTCATGAGTCAGAAATTAGTCCTTTGTGGAATGATTTTTTCAGGGAATATACAGGAAATACACAAATAAAGGCACTGTCTAGGAAAATGAGATCACAGTGTTCTTACAGGATGAGGGTCCCCTCATGTGGTGGAGGCTGAGCGAACCACCACAGACTCCACTGCTGCCACACATCTGGGTGTCCACTGATACAACTTATTGTAATGTAGTTCACATGCTTTTCCATATCTTCAGGGTCCTATGGGGAACAGGGTAGGAAATGATTTTTGGTAAAAATGACATAAATCCAAATAGCCTACATAGGGCTGGGGAGATAGCTCAGCAGTCTAAGCGCTGCCTGACAAGGGCAAGGGCCCAGGTTCAATTCCCAATACCACATGCTGTGCTGGCCGCTGAACTGGGAATGCTGTGATGACCACTGAAAGCAGGTGTGGTGACGCTCCCGTCCCTGTACTACCTGTGGTGGGGAGGCCGAGACAGGAGGATCACTACGAGTCTGAGCTGTGTAGCAAGATCCTGTACCAAATAAGCAAATATATAAAAGATTTTTTAAAAATCTAAAAACAAAACCCAAAACAAATAGCTTAAGTAACAAAGAAGTCTAAGAAAAAGGACAAGCAAAGGAAGGATTTGCTAGGATAGTGGAAGATTTTTTTTTAACCTGAAATATCCTAGTAGAGAAATCTGTTGCATTTGCTATTGATTTTGTTTTTGAAGTGTTTTATTGTGTGTCTATTCTTTGTCGACTTTCTACTTCTGCTGGTTCAGCACGCCTCTACTCACCGCACTGCTGCATGGCTGACAGCTGGCGCAAGTGGCCACTAGATCAGAATTGGCCTCTTGAACCCGAAAGTTGTTTGTTATCTCATTTCTGAGCTGACGGCCCCACCCACTTGCCTTCGCACTTCCTGTTCTGATCCTACCGGCTTCTCGCCTCTTGACCTGGTCTTCTGAATCCAACTTGGCTTCACTCCCCTGGCTGCTGTTCTTGGCTTCTGTCCCTGATGGCTCCCTCTGGTTACCGTAGCCCTCCAGCCCTGGATAGCAGGGCCCTGCACCTGCTCCTCTGGCCTCAGGCGTGAGATCTGGGAAGGGCTCAAGGTCAGTAGGCCTAATGTTATGGGAACTTTCCTTACAACCCAAACCCTGATTCTTCCCGTAGCCTCTGCCGCTTTGCATGAGCTTTTCCACCTCCACTGTATTGCTTCATAAGTTCCAGTGGCAGGATTTTCTGAAATCTGCTTGTGATCAAGCCCTTATATATTCCACTGTAAGAGACGTTTTTGCTCTTTCTTCTTTCTCTCCACCTCGATAACTGCAATACCGAAGAAAGGAGAAAGAATGTTACTGATACTCAAGTTCTTCTTTCTCAGTACTTCCTTCCTTCCTAATTAGTTTGCTGGTTCCACTTTACTGATCAGGGTCTTTTGGGAACAATAGGCTTACCCTATTGAAGAATTCTTTGACTCTTACTCTGTAGGACGTGAGCTAAAACTTATTGTAATGACATTTCTTGCCTATTGATGTTGTTTCCTTAGATAAGTGGCTGAGTCATAGAACACAAGTGTTTTCCTCGTGTCTCTTCATGTTGAACACGGTGCCCAAAATGCTAGGGGACCGATCAGCTTTAATTATGGAAGCCACCTTGTCTGTTCACTGACTTCCCTGAGGGCTGTTAATGCCACCAAACACCTACTGAGAATCACGCATGTTTATCTCCATCTCCTGGTTCCTTTAAGACAAGACACCTCTATCAACGAAGGGTAGTGCAGCTCCTTGGGAGAGTGCTGAGACCCCGAAGGTGTTATCCGGGTGGTGTGTTCAGCCTCAATAATCATTTTTGGGTGATTTATATTTTAGCAAAGATTAATTCCATGATAAATTATACATTCAACTACACTTTTGGTAATTATTTTCTTAACTCTCTAGTGTGTGGTTTGCTGTTCTGAGAGAATACCTCCATTGTCACTTCTCTGTGGAGCTTTTCCAAGGTACATTTTGCTTTGCCTTTCTGTGGCCATTAAGGATTTCTTGGCAACCCTGAATCAAAATGTCCCTGCCAGACTTAATTTGGGGAATTGCATTTTTTCCCACTAATTAACTCCATTGTTTCAATTAGGAAAGAACTATTCTTTCCAGCCCAGAACACTGTCTCTGTACAGGAAGATGGCTTTGAAATGCTTTCACAATAAAGGGACACATTTGTTGTAAGAAGCTTACCCAGCATCCTTTGTGGCCTCATTTTCAAGATGGCTGATATTCTTTTCGAGGGTCAGAATGTTGGAATCATCAAAGGGCTATGCAGAGTTGGCTTGCAGAAGTATTTGGTCCAGCGTCTTCATGCTTAGAAAAGTATAAGAATCAACATTAGAATATAAGTCTCTTTTCTCCTTATGTAAGCCAAGTAGCTTTAATGGGTTCAAGTGGGTCCTCCAGTTTGGAACCCAACTCATTAGAAGTACAGTAACCAGCTAGGGGCTTGGGTAAGTGGAAAGCACGTTGTTGTTTGCATGTACTCAGCTCTGGGTTCAATTTATAACATCTCTCAAAGTAAAAATAATAACTAACTGCATTGCTAAGATTCATGTCAGCTACTTGACCCTCCTGGTACATGGTAAAGAGATACTTTTCACCTAAAGTATGCAACACAGTTAGCAACCCGAGATCTTTGGCAAGGAAATCTCAAATTGCTTCCTCCCTATTAATGCAAATTATTGTAATTAACATCGGTGATGTATTTAATTGCTATTTGTAAAAACTACTTTTTTTATCTGTAGTAAGCTTTGGAAAAATAGCTATAAATATTTTGGTGGCTTGTGACAGTAATTTAATTGCAGTATATGCTAAGAATGATTTAGAATCCTGTTGATCTGTGTGCTCATTTTCCCAAGTGACTGCCCGTTTGAACCATGAAAAATAAATTCTCCAAAAGACACCACAGCTTTTGACTGTAGCTGTTCCTTTGTTATCCCCATGTTGAAGATTTCAGTGTTCAGAGAGAGTGGTAGGGGGGGAAGCTGCACCTTGGAGCTCTCTTACAAGGCTCTAGGACCTGACAGGAAGGATGATGTTAACCCATGTGTTTCTGTTCATGTGAGGGTTCTTGTAATATTCTAGCCATGGAATATTACTGAGCGTGAGACATGGGATCTAGGGTCAGACATATATTACATTCATCTCAAAATATGCTTCAAGGTTATGAATGCTGACATCCAAAGGATAGTAACAGAAACCAAACAACTTCCCTCTGGAGCCTTATTTTATTCTACCCTACTATTAATTTATAGGTTATCATCCCAGATAATCACTTATCTTGATTTAATAAGTTCCCTGGGTTGACTACTGTCTGTGGGAAGCCAGACTAATCTTTCCCTATGTGTTCTGAATCTTTAACTTTCCAAACACTGTCTTCCAGTCTGGTGACCTGGCTTAGTTAGGCTATGAGGGAGGCAGGTACAGTTGATGGGGCCTGGCTTATGTTCCAGCCACTGCCCAAGATTGTCATCATTTGAATGCTAGGTCACAGATACTGTCTCCTATTGATTCCAGGGTTGCATGTCTTTGGGGCACTGAGAAATGAAGCGTGTGTTTCTCTGCTGGTATTGTTGCTTTTTTTGTCACTAGAATCCAGTGAATGTTATTGATACTCAAGTTCTTCTTTCTCAGTACTTCCTTCCTAATTATTTTGCTGGTTCCACTTTATTGATCAGGAGGGGTTCCACTGTATTGGTCAGTGTCTTTTGGGAATAATAGGTTTACCCCTGTTACTCAGCCTTGATTTGCACACTAAGAGCAGACAAACTTCCCTTTGACAGGTGAGGTACTGCTCATAAGCCTGGGCTGCTTTGTTAATGACCTTGAAAGTCAGAATGGTATTAGGAATGGTTTTGTGCCTCATGTGTCTAAAAAGGGCACTGAAAATGCAGTGGGTCCACGGTCCAAATTCTCTACATTCATCTGAACCAAATAGACGTCTATGGCTTCCTGTGGTCATCCACAAGCTATCAAATGCAAGGGGGGAGATTGTAGAAAAGATGCTGACACACAGAAATGGGGGATGAGGTCATTCATGCTGCGGGGGATGCTTTGCTGTTTCGTTCATGTAACTAGCATTTATTACATTCTCGGTACAGTAGTCATCCGTTATTTTGCGGTTCAACTTTAGCAGACTCCCTGTTTTGTGGGTTTTCAAAGAAATACTAATCTAAATTATAGTGGATTTTTCACTAAATCACAGGAATTTTCAGTACTATACAGTATACATATGTTGTTAAAATTATGTTCGAATTTAGAAAATGGTTAACGGGAGCCAGGGAGATGGTTCAGTAGAATATGCACTTTCCTGGCAAGCTCAAGGGTCTGAGTTCAATCCCTGGTTATAAAAAAAAAAAAGAAAAGAAAGTGATTAAGAACATTAGAAGGGTTGTTAAAAGTGTGTGGGATAAGTTTATAAGAGTATGGGGAGGGCTTATAAAGCCTTAAAATATAATATATATGTATACATATTAAAATAAATATAACATTGCTACTTCACTGATTTTCACTTATCTTATTGTGGGAGTGGCTGGGGCATAACCTCTGTGATAAGTGAGGGACTGCTGCATGTTCCAGGTAATGTGCTAAGTTGAAGGAAAATAGAATGGTGTTTGAAAAAGTCCTTTGGGGGTGTTTAAAGGAATTGCTTTTTTAAAAATAATTAATTTTTAGTTATTACTGCACACAAGAATCACCCACACACTATACGATGCATGAATATTAAATGTGTGGCTGAAGCTTCTAGACAGCGGTACCTGGGTTCATGAATGTAATCCTTTCCACAGTTCTGGTTGCAAAACATATTGGATCACATTTTCCCCCTACAAAGATTAGGTTATAGAATATTTTCTTCATCTCCCCAGAAATTCTTTCATGCCCCTTTCTTATTACTTATCCCTGTTACACAGATCATCAATTCTGACTTCTACCAGCACATATTGTTTCCCAACTTTGTATAAAAGGAACTATAAAGTGAATATTCTTTGTGTGTTTGTCTTATTTTGCTTACTGTGCCTTTTCTGGGGGGGGGGAATTAATCCATACTGTTGCATCTGTTGGTACTTTTGTTTTATTTAAAAAATTAAAAAATTAATTATTGTATTCCCCAAATTACTTTTGACATGACTTCAAATGGTGTTGGGTAGACTCTGGGAGGTAGCAGTGGCAGTGACATGGTTTTTGAATCTCTTGAGTGCCCCCACCTGCCAAAAAAGCCAGAATAACTAGGGTAGCAAAATTAACAACCTACCTATAACAAAATTCAGTGAAAATATATCCACAGTTAGGGTCCAGACTGAACACTCAACCAGACTGGCATAGTAAAAAGAAAGCAAATGGAAACTTAGAGAAGACTTTGGCTCAATTAGTGACAACCCCAGAGGGGCAGCAGATCACTGGGATCTCAGCAGGCAAATCTAAAGAGGTGAATCACATCGGGGTGACTCAGCAGGTGAAGGTTCAAGGGTGAGATGGGGACAGCCAGAGAAGTGGGGACACTGTGTGGTCTTGGTGCCGGCACCCACGTCTCCCTTGCAAGGTAATTCTCCCAAAGAGGAGCAACTTCCTTAAGTAGAATCAAAATTGCTTAGGTCAGTTGGAGAGATTGCTCATTGGCATAGTCACCTGCCTGCCAAGTGCAAGGTCCTGAGTTCAATTCCCAGTGCCACAAACAAACAAATAAAAAATGATTAAGAAAAACTATTTAGGCAAGCAAAATAAGTGCAAGAAGAGAAAAGGAAGAGGAAGAAGAAAATCAGAACCAACAGACATGAAGAAGTCAATTGTATATGTTTTTGAGCACTTATCGAAAACAACAGAAAAGAGACCTTAAGAAAACAGAGAACCAAAGAATTTTTGTCTTTTCTGCCTTTCCAATGATTTTATTTTTGAAAGTATGCCTGTGTTTTCCCTGCTAATCATTGGTCTCTGAAAATTTTTGGAGAATATCAAAATAAAAATAAAGAGTAAAATAAAAGATAGTAAGAGGCAGGGAGATAGGTCTTTTTGAAATTGAAAGAGGATCTAGAACCTAAAAATTGAACCCTGGTCTGTCTTTCCATCTACCACAGAGAAAAGTGTATCATTTAAAATAAGCAGCAGTAATGGATTGTGATAAAATTCTATGCAAAATTATCATAAGGAAAGAAACATAAGGATGGAAGCAGCATCTTTATGATACCATGAGAAAACAGAAGACTATGCCTAAAATAGATAAAAAGTGTAAACTAATATTCTATTCTATAGAATAAGAAAATAACTAAAGCTAGAAAAGAACATAAATATATGCAGAAAAAATTTAGAAATGTATTTTGAGAAAAGATAAGAGAAAGGGAGTGATCTTAAAGATCTGTCTAGACTCACAAAGTAGAAATAAAATATCTATCTATCTATCATCTAATCTTTTGTTTATTCATTTAGTACAGTGTATTGCTATACAGGTTAGAGTCAAAGTTCCTCCTGTCTCAGCCTCCCCAGTGCTGGGATTATAGGTGTGCCCCATCATGCCCAGTCTCGGTGATCAGCTCAACCTGCTACCCCCCCAGGCGGGGCAGGACTGCCACGGCAGGCAGTATTGGGTATTGAACCTGGATCCCTGAGCTTGCCAGGCAGGTGCTTAGACTGCCAAACTATCTCCCTAGCCCAGAAATAAAATATTATTTCAGAAACAAAGACTACAGGAGGAGGCACACAGAGCATATCAGTACCACAGAACATTCCTGATGAGAAAAAGAAGATTAAGACATGAAAACATTTTAAGCCAAAGAAAAATTAAGAAAGATCAAACATCTTACAAGGAAAGTGCTACATAAAAAATGAGTGAGCAAAGATCCAGGCATGCATGAAAGGGATTCCTAAAGAGTGAACCAAAGTCTGAAACAGAATTAATTTAAAAACCTGTAACTTGGTGAAAGTTTCCTACAATAAAATGCAAGGGGAAAATTAATCCACAACAGCCACCTGGCTTGAAAATGAAATAAAAGCCTTCTTTGGTACAGGTTCTTACTCTGCAACTCAGAGGTGGGGCCGGCATAGCTCATGGTGCCAGTGCTCGAATCCAGTCCTTGTGCTTGCCAGGTCAGTGCTTAGACTGCTGAGCTGTCTCCATAGCCCCTAAAGCTGTCTTTCTTTTTCTTTCTTTCTTTCTTTCTTTCTTTCTTTCTTTCTTTCTTTCTTTCTTTCTTTCTTTCTTTCTTTCTTTCTTTCTTTTTAAAAAATGTATTTAGTACAGGGTCTCACTACACAGATCGGACCTGTAGTGATTCTCTTGTTTTCACCTCCCAAGCGTGGGATTACAGGTGCATGCCACCTATGCCCAGTTTCAATGGCGTTTTAGGGTGCCCCTGGGGGTGGAGCTGACATGGCAGGGATTGAACCCTGGTTTCTGCATCTGCCTCAGCAGGCTCTTTAAGCCATTGAGCTGTCTGTCTGGCCCTAAAAGCCTTCTTTGAATGTACAACGATATTTATGCCCAAAAGAGAAAAATATCAGATTATTATTACACTTTAGAGAAAACAATGCTTTAATGTGAAGAAAATGGGGAAACCTATACAAAATATTCAAGGACATAAAGAGTGAACCAAGAAACTTGTACCCAGCCAGAATGATGCCCAAATATAAAGACATAGCGGAGCGCTACAGACACACAGAGATGCAGAGAACAAGGTCGCGCACCTCCCCTGAGGAATCTACCGCACAGCGAGAGACCGGCAGGAGATGGATGTGGAACAGCATCAGTCAGAATAAGTACAGATTAAATTTTATTTGCGTGCCTTTTTGTTTCTTCTCAAAATGAAAGACTTGAGTACAAATAAACCTTTCATGGACATCTGAAGCGCAAGATCAAGGTTAGCCAAGGATGCAACGGCTGTGTTCGTCTAGTTCAGTACTCAGTGTCAGTACCACAAATTCATTCGGAATGGATACCCCTTAGGGAGATGTGGACGGTGGTTAACAGCAAGCTCAGAGCGCCAAGATGGAAACAAGGCCACAGGCCAGTAGGAGGCAAAAATTAAAAAAGAAAATAAAATAACACTAGAGAAGAAAGTGGAAATCATAGAGAACATCACAAAATTAATCTGATCTACCAGGAACCACCCAAAGCTGACCTGCAGCCTCCTTGAAGAGCAGCACATGCTCCTCCTAAATTTTGCAGGAGGGAAAAACAAGCAAGCAAGTGAGCTAACAAATATCTATGAGCTGTTGGCTGCCCTTGTCTTTGGTTGGAACCCAATCATGAAACACCTGTGAAGAAGTCTGTGTGGGTCCTTATCAGTAGAGGAAAGCACCAGCCATCCCTACAGCCACTCTTTGCAAAACACACAATCAACCAAACAAATAAATACTATGTTCAGCAACCTTTCCCTAAGTAACTGTTTCTAGAAATAGATATTTATTAGCCTATTCAGATCAAATAGTTTCTCTGCTTAATTCTGATCAGAAAGGTCAGTAGTATGCTGAGGTTGATATCTTCAACTACCTTGTTAATTCAGTTGTGAGATGTGATATTTAAGGTCTGTCTGTAGGGTTATGAGGGGTTTTTGAGACTGAAATGGGTTACCCATAGCTCTGCAAAATCTTACTTTGCTATTGGAAAGCCTGGAAGATACATGTGACATTTTAAAAATAACGTGTTCACTTTGGTGATCCAGTCATGATACCTTTCCATTGCAGTGGTACTGAGAGTTTGTTAAGCATGTTGGACTTAAGAGCCAACTCAAGAACTGAGTAGGATTGAAGGTCATCCTTGAGCGACTTACTCTAGCTCTTAGGTCACATTTTCTGTATACCTTACACATCCAATTTCTTCAGAAAGGGCCATTCGGGTCCTTTGGAAGAGCTGAAACCCCCAATTGTGTCCTTGGTCCCCAAATCCAAGGATTGCAATTGTTCCCAGATTGTACTGCTTGCAGAAAGACAGGACATGGTCTTTGAAGCTAATAGGCTAAATTTTGCTGAATAACATTTTTCCTGGTTTTATTTATCCTCAAATAAGAATAATTTTGAGATACTCTATAAATAGTTTTATTGGAAACAACTTTTCTTTGGATTTGGACTGAAATAATCATGTCAGAAGCCAACAAACAGATGGTAAACTTTCTGTATCTGCTGGCTTTGGGCAGATTTTTCTTAAAGCTAACAAGGGGCTTCATGCCCTGAGATCTCAGTGGTCCTTTACCTTTCCAATGGGACAGGTTCAGGCTATTCACTGAAGACGCATTTTGAATTCTAGCCTACATAATCTTGTGTTACTGTATAATTATTATAAATGATTGACACTAGAAGTGTTGAAATATGAATCTGACATTATTCAATTCTGGTGTTAATGAACCCAGCAACATTTCTTATTAATTTATTTTTGGTTGGGCTTTGCTTTCCATTTTAAGGTTTTGGGACCATCTGAGCTTTGTTTCTCTAGGTTTGTTTGTTTTCTCCTCCTGGATAATTTTAGGAGCATGTGCTCAAGGAAGGGGGAGGTCAATGTATTTGTGGCTTCAGGAGTTTGTGGTTCCTGGTAGACCAGATGCACTTTGTGACTGCCTTTATGAGCTCTACTATTTTTTTCTTCTCAGAGATATATATTCCCTTTTTCAAGTATCTCACTTCAGGATTCCATAAATCTTACTAACTACTCATTCTGTGGTAGGCAGTTTGCTAGTCATTCATTTTCCAACTGAATCCATATGGTGATGGAATATTAGATGTTATGATAGAAATACATGGTAGAAATATCCATCCCTTCTTTCCCCCAAACAAGAGAAACTGAGATTTATTAAGGAGGTGATTTCTTGAGGTCATGAAAATCAACTTACAAAAAGTTAGAGTTTAACTATTCAGACCTTGAAACCAAATCATCTGGCTATACATTCAAAAAGCATCATTTATCAGCAAGTCTTTGGACCTGTGTTTCCCATTTGCTAAAAATGAAGATATTCCTGCAAAAATCAGACAATAGATACAGTGTATCATATAGTGCCCAACATGTAATAAATAATAAATGGTGTTGGTTGTTCATTTGTAAGACTATTCACTTTATTATTTTAAGTGTTTCTCATTCATTATAGCAAAGACGTGTTTAGGCTCTAGAGCTAGAGCTTTGCATGAGTCATGACTCTACAAACTACCAGTGAATTATTTGATTTCTCAAAATCACAGTTTAATTATCTGGAAAATGGGAATAATACTACCTACAGGTACTTGTGAAGACTAAATGAAATAATATCAATTAAAATTAAAAGTATCAGTGCCCCAGGGCAGAACTCAATAAGGGCAATGACGGTGTCCTTCCTCTGGTTTAGTCTCATTCACAGAATTGTGGCATCTCAGAGGGGAGGGCTGAGGTCATTATCTGGCTCAATTTTTATTCCTGAGGTAGATGCTGATAGGAAGGATTTCTAGCCAGGCTCTTCTTTCTGTACAATTTCCTGTCGTAAGACAAGGTCAAGACCAGCCCCCACTGTGCCCTTCCCCAGTGCCTAAAGGAATCCTCTCACCTTGTGCTCCTGCTTTACCCATTGTCTTAGGGAAAAGGTAGTAGTCTCTGCATTTCTTCTGTTCATGATTAATTCCAGGCTTTTACTCTTTTGGAATTTGTGACTTGCCTTTGAGACAGAGTGTGAGTTCCATCCTACAAATCAACTAGTGACTTTTGTGTTCCATGGGTGCTGGTGGAGGGCAGTGAAGAAGTTGGTTATAAACAAGCAAATTGAAAATAAATTCTAAAAGAATCCTTGTCACATACACCTTTTAGCTCCTGAAATGGAGATGGCAAATGCATTTCATCTCTCTTATTGTTGTTCACCAACTGCTAGCAGCTTCCTGGAACATAGTTGCAGATTTGATGACCCTACTCTAAAGTGGTTTGTGGTTAAAAAATAAGAGACAGCAGTAATGGAGTTATGGTGGAGCATCCTGGAAAGACAAAGCAGGTGAGCCTTCTGTTGGGTATGGGAAAATTAGTAGACTTTTGATAGAATGACCTTGAGTGGCATGGCTATTCACATGGGGATGACTTGGAGCAGAGGCATACAGTATCCAGCGTAGCACAGAACAGTGCCTAGAATATGGCATAACAGTTTTGAATAATAAATTGCCTCAGCTGGTGCTATCTGTCAGAGGTGCTGGGAGTTCAATGATCTGATCAAATAATAAAAGAAAGTAGTTGAGCAGCTTAATATTGGAGGAAGATCCCCATGGGCCTTGGGTGGCTTTTTAGGCAGTTATCAAAGGTGTTGGCCTTCATTAGCTGATGAGCCTCTCTCCACAAAGGCTCTTCACTCCCCCTGGGAATGGTCTCTACCAGCACATGCTGTGTGTCAGCACTGACATCCTATCCCATGACACCGGGGTTTTTCATGTAGGGGTGTGGCCCCGTGGCATCGCTGGTGCCATTGGTGGGAAGCATGATGCATATGAACACCGGTGCCAGGATCTCTGGCAAGAAGCTTTGCCTCACTAACCTTCATTTCCCCACATATGAAATGGAAAGGTGACCTCTCTGGTTTTCTAGGCTTGACATGAGATTCACAATAAAGCACTTCCGCATGCCAGGCGCTGCTCTAGCCACTTTACTTAGGTGCATGGAGCCGCTTACATAATCTGGCAACCCTCTGGCAGTTATTATGTTTTTTTCAGTTCCAATATGTCAGGAAACTACAACAGAAATTAAGTGATTTCCTCGTGGTTATTATTCAGAACACATTCAGATAAATCTTTCCTCTGATGAACAATTCCTGCCCATGAAGTTAGAATTCTGCCCAAAATGTTCGTGGTTGTTTCTGGAATTCCTACCCAGGGTGATCATGCAGTAGGTGAGATGGCACAGGGCAGCTTGGTGAACCCTCATTAATCTAGTGAGGTAGACAAGACTGCGGGTAAGGCCCATCTTTTCTCTCTGGATTCCCTGGATCTGCATATCCTTTATATGCTGAGACTTATTACCATGCTTAAAGAATTTAATTGTTGGGAAAAAATCACAAGGGCTTGTTTTAAGATTTGCTTTTATTTTGAAAAGTGATATATATATATATATATATATATATATATATATATATATATATGTATATAAAATCACATACTCATTAACTTCTGGGTAGATCTGCTGACTCATGGTAATCTTCAACTAGATTTTGGATACAGAATTGCAAATATTTTCTCCTGTGCACCACACAGACGGCTTGGAAGTAAAAGGGCAAAAAAATTCTGCCTTGCTGTTGAGTGGTACTTTAAATTTTTGTGGAGTGATTTTCCCTCTTAGCTTGGCTTCTCTGGGATGACCACGATTGGGACAGGAAGCTGCAAAGCAGGAGCGGAGGGGAAGATTGACGCCTGCATGTGTCACTGAATAACCTGAGCATCTGCAAAGCGCAGGTCTTCCTGGGGCCACCTCCTTTTTCTCCATCTGGACAGGTCTTGTGTCCTCGGCCTATGGCTCAAACTGAGCAGGCGCAAGGGAGCGCCTGGAGAGTGTGCGAAGCCCAGAGTGGACTGCTGCAGCCACAGGCTCCCACGTAGTCGGAGTGGCAGGAGGCGCCAGACTTGAGGGCCTCCTACACCCCCCTCCCCTACCGGATCACCGCGTGGGCATTGTCTTGCTCATTTAATTTTCCTTTTCCCTGATGGCAATGCCATTAGTATTTGTTGTCACCAATTGCAGTGCTATGCCTCCTTATCCCACGCAGCCGCCTCTGCCAGGTGACTTGGCCGTGGGGTCAATTTCTCTGTTTCTCTCCCTCCCATCCATCTCTTGACCTTTAGGAGAAAGAAACATTCTAGCCCAGCCTCAGCCACTTGCGCCTCAGCCTTTCATGAATTGGATAGGGAGGCAGATGATGTCGGATGGCAGAGGGCCTTGGGAATGACCCTTCCAGTATATGCCAGGCAGATCTGGGGACAGTGGCCTGCAGGGCAAGTCCAGTTATTCCCCACCAGAGCCCCCACTTGCCGAGGCAGGCAGAGCCCCCTGAACCCTGACCTTAAACCCAGAAAGACCTCTTTGGCAGGAGAGGTTTGGCACATCCAGGCGTCAGGTGCGCTGCTCTAGAAACACAGTGCGGGCTGCTGCAGCCTAC